>PVIR01003182.1:0-92277 GCA_004026965.1 Petromus typicus
TTTTTAGGTTTTTTTTTTTTTTTGAGACAGGGTCTCGCTTTTGTGGTTCAGGCTGGCCCTGAGCTCAGCCTCAAACTCACATCACAATCCTCCTGCCTCTGCCTCCCGAGTGCTGGGATTACAGGCGTGAGCCACCACGCCCGGCACTGTGGTATGTGGTACTGGTTGCTGCTGGGAGTGGGTCTCCACGCCCAGTATTGTTATGTGGTTACCGGGGAATCGAACCCAGGCCCTTGTGCCTGCAAGACAGGCGCCGGAACCACTGAGCTAACTCCCCGGCCTATACTTGCTAATTTTATGTAAACATCAAAATGCACTGCACATATCAGTGTCTACCTAAAACCCTACTGATATGCAATTAGTAGAAGTTAATCAAAATTAAGTTAATAAAGCATACATTGAAAATTAGCACACTTCTCTGTCCTTGTCCCGGCATAGGGAGAAAAGTTAAAGTGATTATCCAGTCCCTAAACTGTACCATGAGGAACCTGTGAGTTTGATCGGTTATTAATCGTAGCAGAACAGAAAATAATGCGAGTGACATGGGCCCAATTCTCTACATTAAAATAATGGATTTCTTCTTGTTTTCTGAAACTTAATCTTAACAAAGGGAGTGATTTCTTATCAAGACAGAAAAACAAAGATAAGTTGGAACTCCGTTTCCTCTGCCCTTACCTCCAGTACACACTCAAGGTCATTCAAGGACCAGCCTTGAGCTAAGCTGCCCCATGGGGCGGCCTAGCTGCTGCACTGGGGCAGTTCTCAGCCAGAGTTCACCCATAGCTGCTTTTCAAAGAGAATAGAAACAAAGTCTGCTTTAGTCTACCTGTTGTTATTGCATGAGTAAACCGTCTCAAAATCCACATGAACACAGTTCTGTCCCAAACAAAGGTTCTTCACTCTAAGAAATTATGTATTTCTCTAGAGCACTTAAAACAAGGCAACTTCAAAAGAGATCTTTCATCACACTCAACACTGTTTAAGGGCCTCAAAGGATAAAAGAATATGCATTGACCTTGGTCTGCAAGGTGAAGGAAAAGGTGAAGGAAAGGTGAAGGAAAAGAATCTTAACTAAGTCCCTGAAGCATCCGTGGTCTTCACCAGATACCCGGAATATTGTTATGGCTGGAATCCAAAACATACACAATGAAATATCAAAATGTAAAACTAGTGAGAGTAGCAAGGCAAGAAGGATGAGGAGGGAGAGAATGGTAAAAGCTATTTTTGGCTATTCGTTTATTCATTATTTATATGGCTATTCATCCTGTTGAAGACTTGGTTGCAGATGGGCTTTCTGGGAAGGGTCTGGCTCACGCAGGCTCTAATTTCGCAGAAGAGACTGTGACTGTGTTCCCGCTGGGAAGTGAAGGAGATCGGAGGGGAAGCCTTTGAGGAAGTAGACGAGGTGGGGTGGCGGCCACTCTGGGGCTGTCTGGTCCTTTTGAGGAGTTTTCCCTTCACACTTTCCACCATGTTCTGTCTCACCTCACGCGCTCAGCAATGGGAACAGCCAGCCATGGACTGAGACTACAAAATAGAACAACTTCTTTCTTTGAGTTATGTTTATCACGTATTTTGTCATAGCAACAGAAAGCAGATTTGTACACATATGCATATGTACTAGGTTATTCCAGTGAAACAGTGAAAAGTTCAACTAACATATTTGTTTCAACATCTCTCTAAGATGAAGGAACACAGAGCAAAATGCTATCTCCTTGTTCACACCCTCATGACCTATACGAGTTCAGCAGCGTGTGCTTTCATGCCAAGCTTGGATGCTGAAATCTTCAACACTAGAGTAGTGTGTTAGTTACTTTTCTTTCACTGCTAGACAAAATACCCAACTCTCAAAGTTAAAAGGACAGGGGTTTATTTGGTTTATCATTTCTGGGGGCTTCAGTCCAAAATCAGCTGGATCTGAGGATAGAATGGCAAGCAAGCATCCCAGAGGAGAAACAGCACCTGCACCTTTCTTTCCTTTTCTTTTCTTTTTTTTTTTTTTTTTTTTTTTTTTTTTTTTTTTTTTTTTTTTTTTTTTGAGACAGGGTCTCACTTTGTAGTTCAGGCTGGCCCTGAGCTCACTATGTAGCCCAGGTGAGCCTCGAACTCACAGCAGTCCTCCTGCCTCCGCCTCCTGAGTGCTGGGATTACAAGCATGAGCCACCACGCCCAGCTTTGTGGTATGTGGTACCAACAATCAAACTCAGGACCTTGCACTTGCCAAGCAGATGCTGGAACCACGGAGCTAAATCACAGGCCCAACAGTACCTTCCCGACCCTTTTGCCTTATTCAGACTACCTGGCTGAGGGTGAGACCATTACTTACATGTAGTGGTTTAGTAATCACACACCCTCACCCAGCACCACACATTTCAGATTCAGCTACTTCTGACAAAGAAAGTCCCACCTCATCCATGCAAGGCTTTGCGGGGAGATCTAAACACAAACTGTAACAGGCAGCTTCAGTTGTTAGAGCTCAGCTTCCAGGGATACTACAAGGTCATTTCTCTTACTGGCTACCCCACATTCCTGGACACTGCCAGAAAAAAAACAGAGTCCTCCTGTTCCTGGGACCCACAGTTCCCTGTCCTCTGAGAAATTACCTTTCTCTCAAAGACAATAGCTTCTTTCTCCTCCCTATACATAATCCCCTCGAGAAGCCACGGTTTCCAGAAATCAAAACCGGGAATGAATCTGGAAAGAAATCAGAAAACAAGCCCAAGAACACATCAAGCCCATTTGCACACAGCTCCTTATTCCCACTGTCCATCGCAAAATTGGTTTAGCAGAAGTGAGGGCATGTTTGTAGCAGTTAGTAAGAGAACGAATTGGTACTCTGAGGTGTGAAGTTGTGTTTCCGTGTAGTTTCAAATCTGTTCCACTCCCAGTAGAAAATATGTGAGCTGGGCTTAATGTTTCAAATTGGTATCTATTGATAAATGTTTCATAAATGTGGAAGAAGAGCATTTCATGAGAACACAGGGAGGGTTCCACGGATAAAACTGAACCTGACCTGAGTTTCCATGTCTCAAGAATAAGCTACTTGTTCATTAAATAGAAGTATTTATTGAACACTTACTATGTGCCAGGCACTGTACCAAAGAATGGAAGTAAGATGAATAGCACAGTCTTGCTTTGAGGAGTTCTTTTAGAGAAGTCTTTTAGAGAAGACAGAGATTCATTATGAGGTTTGAATGCACTAAGGAAGGCATTAAGGATATGAAAGAACTATAGAGAATAGATTCTCGTCTAGATTGGCACACATCCCACCTGAAGAGTCAAACAAGGAATACTAAGCATCAGACAACCAGTATGCTCCAAGCCATGAATCCAGTGAGAATTCTGAAAAGGTAAACATTATGGCTTGTGCTCAGATATGTCCCCCCACCCACCCAAAGCCGTGGTTTTAGGTTGGGCTTTTTCAGAGGTGACTGGATCTCGAGTGCGCGAGATTGGAATTGATTCTCACTGTAATGCCAGGCCAGAGGGCACTAGGAGTAAGGGCATGACTGCTACACACAGCCCGAATAAGATAAAGGAATGCTCCTCCTCTCCGCTTTCACTGTCTTCCACCACAATGCACTGTTGTCACCCTGCCTTGGAGGCAGCCAATCATGGCCTGATACATCTACAAAGTGTGGGCCAAATCAATTTTTTTCCCCTTTAAGAGTTGAGCATTTTATCTCAGTGAGAGAAAAGTAACTAAGACAGTAGAAATGTTTAAAAGTGATCTTAATAATCCATCATAGTGAAATTTAAGTCTGAGTTTTTTGTCTGAATTTTTTTTGTTTTGCTTTTGTTTTTTTTTTTTTGCAGTACTAAAGACTGAACTCAGGGACTTGTACTTGGTAGGCAAGACCTTGTGCCTGGTAGGCAGCTCTAACCCTGAGCTATTCTCTAGTCTTTTTTTTTTTTTTTTTTTTTTTTTAGGTTTTTGGAGACAGGGTCTCGCTTTGTGGTTCAGGCTGGCCCTCAGCTCAGCCTCAAACTCACATCACAGCAATCCTCCTGCCTCTGCCTCCCGAGTGCTGGGATTACAGGCGTGAGCCACCACGCCCGGCACTGTGGTATGTGGTGCTGGTTGCTGCTGGGTGTGGATCACCACACCCAGTATTGTTATGTGGTTTCCGGGGAATCGAACCCGGGTCCTTGCGCTTGCGAGACAGGCGCCGGAACCACTGAGCTAACTCCCCGGCCCTAGTCTTTTTTTTTTTTGAGACAAGGTCTTACTAAATTTCCTAGCCTTTCCTCAAATCTGCAATCCTCCTGCCTCAGCTTCCCATGTAGTTAGAACTATAGGTATGCACCACCACGCCTGGCTTAAGCTAGTTTTTACATTTAACTGTCTCTGTTTATATTCTGTAAACAAAGACTGTGCTACACTCTGGGAATACAAGCATAGAAAAGTCTAAATTCATTCCTTAAAATGCTAAGCATAGGGAAATATTAAGCCACTGAATTACTCCTTTTTTTCCAATACTATAATAAAAATAGGTGCCAGGGATTTACCTCAGTGGTTCTGCCAACTGTCTCACAAGCACAAGGTCTGGAGTTTGATACCTGGTACAAAATAAAAACCGAAGTGAGGTAGTAATAAAGAAAGGAAGTTAGTTCACCGTTTTGAAGGCTGAACTCCAAGACTGGGAAGCACTATAATATGTATTCAGTCTGCAGCCAGAGACTCTGGCCTATACACCACACTGTAGCACAGGGCACAGTAACAGGCGCATGTGAGGGAGAGACAGGAAGTGCTGCGTGAGAGTGCAGCCTTGCTTTTCTATAGCAACTAGTGCCTAGGAACACAACAAACTCAGCCCAAGGAACGGTGACCGGTGCCCCAGAGAGCGCACGCTCACTGACCTAATGACCTCCTCCTAGGTTCTGCCTTTTAAAAGTCCGGTCACATCAGGGACCACGCTTCTGATACAGTAACCCTGGGGGATCCATTCAAGCTGTCCAGAGCATGGCAGCCCCAAAATGGTAGGACAGCTGCTGCGGCAGTGAACACGTGTTCAGGCCTTCACTCTGCCTTGGAATTGGGGGTATTTCAGAGAGTGGTACTGCCTCTGCTCAGCTGTAAAAAAGAGAATCAGCCGGAGAATCAAGGTGGGGGAAAGGGATCCTAAGTCCAGGAAACACTGAGAGCTTACAAACTTAGGCAGTTGTCTTAGAAGCCAAAGGTGAGCAAGCCCTCCTTCACAGCAGGAGTGAAATCAGAAGAGAAGTTGGAATTTAGCAATAATCATCCTGCATCTGTCTTAATACATGAGAACTAACAGTATTTCCCTAAGAGAGGTTTTCATTCACTTCCAACAACCCATGAGCTCTGCACATCAGCTCGCTCTACCAACTCCACAGAGGTACTTCAGGACAATTGCATGCCATGGAGTCTCCTTCTGTCCCGACTATGGAAATGCCACCCTCCTGGGTCAGGTGACTCACCCTGCCTGCAGATCCTAGTTTGGGGAAGGGGTAGCAATGTTGATGTATGAGCATGCATCCTATCTACCTGTACCTAAAGACAAAAGCAAGAGCTGGTTCATTCATAGCAGCAAAGGAACAACATTGAGAACAGCAGATACCGTGTCTGAAAATTCCACGGGGCACGTTCCCCTGTGGGTGTCAACGGTTGTGTCTCTTCATCAGTGTCTCCCATTAAAGCTCAGTCAACCACAGAGCTACCAAAACCATAACTGTCAGTCCCAGAGAAGACAACCCTGAGGAAAATGAAATTTGAAAGTTTTATTTGTCAACACATAGCAGAAAGAATAGATGTAGCATGGATTCTTTCACTACACCAGGGGGAATAAAAAACAAAATCAGTATGCTTCAGTCCAGGAAAAATAACTATTTTGAAATATGCCCAGAGCTTTCTGTTCCTTTGAAAACATCTATCCTCAAGAAAACATACTTTTACCAGAGCCTAACTTCCTGAGATTTTACCAAAGTCTAAGTGATGTGGGGAAAGAGAACTCCTAAGTCTAGCTATCTGAAAGATTAAGAATTAACCAGGGAATAAAGAGTGTTTTCTCTCTGCCTTACAACATTGCCACATCAAGCCGGCTCTGTACAATACCAGGGCATTCAAATAACCCATAAGCCTGCAGTCTTATTTATGGAGTTTATAAGGAAACCAAGGAACCAGCAGAAACAAAAAACAAGAACATAAGAGGAAATTTTAGCTTTGACACCACAGTCAAAGCAATCAGCAAACACATCTTAACTCACATCCAGGTAAATATGAACTTCACACTGAAGTCCATATATCTCACTGACTTTTACCTGATATGTCACCCTGCCTTGGAGGCAGCCAATCATGGCTACCATTGAGACGCACACTCAGAGAAACAGTCTGAGGAGATGAAGCAAACATTTCAATGAAACTCAGACAGAGACAGAGTTTCAAAGATAAAGAATTTTAAATAGTTCATTAATATGATGAAACAATGGTAAGAACAGATCATAAGGAGCAAGACTGAAACAAAAAAGAATCAGAGGGGCCAGGGATTTAGCTCAGTGGCTCCAGCATCTGCCTGGCAAACACAAGGTCCTAAGTTTGATCCCCGGTACCACACCTGGCATGGTGGCTCATGCCTGTGATCCCGGCACTCGGGATTGCTATGGGCTTCAAGGCCATCCTGGGCTACATAGTGAGTTCAGTACCAGCCTGAACTACAAAGCAAGACTCTATCTCAAAAAGAAAGAAAAAATTAATCAGAAGGAAATGTTAGAAAATCAAAAACACTGTGACAGAAATGAAGAAAGTTTTTGGTAGTTCATCAGTAAAATAAACATAGCTAAACAACAAATCATGGAGCACTTGAAGGCTGAAGGCAGGAGGGCAGAGTGCAAGGCCAGCTGGCAAGTCAACGAGAGCCATTTCAAAATATCCCCCAAATTATAAAATTCCAAAACTGAAATACGAGGAGAAAAATATGAAAAAGGTGCATCAGAGCAAGAACTGTGAGAGAACTATTTGAACAAATAGTTCAAATAGTACATGTAATGGAAATACCAGGAAAAAAAGAGAGAGAGAGAGAAAAGAGCAGAAATATTTGAAGTAATAATAGGTGAAAATTTCGCACAATGAATGACAATTACCAAGACAGAACTAGGAAGCTCAGAGAACACCAAGGAAGATAAATATGCCCCAAAATCACACACATCAAGTGTGTACACACACACACACACACACACACACACACATGTACCATCTTCAAAATGCAAAACAAATACAAAGACAATTTTTTAAAAATTCAGAGAAAAGAAAAATGCTATATGTAGAGGAAGTAAGAATTACACTGGACTTCCTTTAAAAAGTCTCATGTAAACAATAAACTGGAATGAAATTTTTAAAGTGTGGAAAAAAAATAATCAACCTAACCTCACTATCCACTGAAATTATCTTTGAATGCCTCCAGCCTCCAGAAGTCCAATGCACTATCCATTGCACCACGGAGCCACCTCCACTGAAATTATCTTTCAAAGGTGAAAGATAAAGACTTTCTCCAACAAACAAATACTGAAGAATTTTTCTCCAGTAGAATTGTTTTACAATAGAGCCCCATGCACAAAACATTAAAAGAAGTTGTTCAGAGAAGCAGAAAATTACATGGCTCAAAAACTTATGCTATGTAAAGGAAGAATATTGGGGAAGAAATACATGAAGTTCAATAAATATTTTCTTTTTCTTATTATTAATCTAATGGGTAACATTTTGTTCAAAATAATAGTATTAGTGTAGCTGGTGACTGGAGTTTATGGATAAGTGAAACTAATGACAAGGGTGTTATTGGAGACAGGAAAGAGGAATGGAGGATACTTTATAAAATGCCTACCTTCCGTATAAGGTAGTATAATGCTATCTGAGAGGCAGTTTGCACTCGTGGCAGATGTACATTTTGCACTGTGGACATAGATGCGTAAACACCATATCATTTTTCTAGCGTGAGAAACTGAAGGTGGGAGTGAGGCTTGCAGCGTATGATAGGCATCGTGAAACAGGAAGGAACTGTTCAAAGGGAAAGTAAAGAAGGAAAAAAATGGAAACAAAGCTCATGCATATAGGGGATAGGTAGTTGTAGGAAGGGGAAGGGAATAGGAAAAAAATGAGAATCAAGATATACCACGTACAGGTACAAATTCTCAAAGGCAAATGTGATCATACTGTATTTCTAAAATGTACCAATAAAAATAAAGGGGAAAAAAAAGGTGTGGGAAACCATTGAAAGTTTTTTTGAATGTAACTAATATACAAGAAAGAAATTAATATGCTGAGAGAAAAGTAGAATTATATAAAATTCTCCATTAAAATAAAAAATGGCAAAAGAATGGAAAAATAAAGAATAAGAGCTATGTGACAGTGAATACAAAATAATTGAAAATGTGGCAGATATTGAACCAACAATTACTTTAAACATGAACAGTTTAAATTAAAAGTCAGACTGTCAGAGTGGATTGCAAAGCAGGACCCAATATGTTGTCAACAAGATACACATACAAAATATAAAGACACAGATAGACTAAGAGTAAAGGGATAGTAAACAGAGGAGTGGGTTTTCAAATGTGGTATATGCATACAAAGGAACATTATTTCTCCTTTTAAAAAAAGAAGAAAAATTATAAACAAGGTGGATGTGGAGAACACTATGCTAAGTGAAATAAACCAATCACAGACAGCCAAATACATGACTCCATTTATATAAGATATGTAAAATGGTCAGCTACAGACAGTGGGACAATGGGTGGGTGGAGGGAGAAATAGGGAGACGCTAATCAACGGGTATGAAGTTTCGGTTGAGCAAAAAGAATGTGCTCTAGAGGTCTGCTGTACAACACTAACTATAGTCAATAACAATGTATTGTACTCTTAAATACTTGTTGAGAGTATATATATATATATATATATATATATATATATATATATATATATATACACACATATATATATATAATTTTTTATTAATACATGTTTGCAGTACACAATGCTTATATTCCATATGTGGAAATGTGTATATACATAACACATCTTAGTTTTTTTCACCCTCTTTCTCTCCCCTTCCTCCATCCTACTTTCTATCTGTTGATCCTTTTCTCATTTAGGAAAGATCTATCTCTCTACTTTATGTATCTTTTATTGTTTTAATTTATTAGTACGTGTGTAGTACATAATATTTACATTCCTTATGGGAAGTTGGTATATGAACATAACCATTTAATTTCTATAATCTCTTCCCCTTCTCTCCCTCCCTTTTCTACCCACTCATTTTCCTCTTCTTTTAAAAATTTTTTGTACATATTTTAGAGCATAATATTTATATTCTTTGTGTGAAGTTGGTACAGATACATCACACATCCTTTATCCCTTCTCTCCTTACCCCTTCTTCCGTCTCTTAATCTTCTTCAACTTTAAAAATTATCCATTTCTATACTTCCTATTGTCTATCTTGTACTTACTTTTATTTTTACTCTTCATTTCCCATATAAGAGAAATAGTTGATTTAAGCTTGTGGGTCTGAGTTATTTCACCTCACATTATGGTCTTAAGTGCATTCATTTTCCTATAAATAATTCAAGTTTATCTTTATGGTAGAACAGTCCTCCACTGTATACAAATACCAGGTTTTCTCTATTCACTCATCTGTTGATGCACATATAGTCCATTTCTATTACGAATTCTGCTACTATAAACATGGTTACTCATGTGTCACTATAACATGATGTTTTTAATTCTTTGGAGAAGATGTATACAAGATGAATAGCTAGGTTATATGGAATTTCTATTTTATATTTCTGAGAAATTTCCATATTGATTTCCATTGTATTTGTTTACATTCCCACCAATAATGCAGAAGGGTCCTTTTTTCCATGCAGGTTCATCAACATCTAAGGACAGAATATCAGATCTAGAAGACAGAATTGTGATTAGCAATCATGAAAAGAAAATTTTCTTTAAAATAGCAAGGAAGCCAAGCATGGTGGCACAGGCTTTTAATTCCAGTTTTTGGAGGTGAAGGCAAGAGGATTTCCATGAGTTCTAGGCTAGCCTGGGCCACATAGTCAGTACAGGTCAGTCTGTACCACCTAGTGAGACTCTGCCTCAAAAAAAAAAAAAAAACCTAAAAAATAGAAAAAGGCCACAAAAAAAAATCAGTCTAACAAGCTAGACAATGCAAAGAAGAATAACACAAGGTTGATTAGAGTCAATGAAAAAAGCAGGAGATAGTGCAAATGACACAAAAAACCTGTTCACAGAAGTAATAGCAAAAAACTTCTGAAGCATGGGAAAAGAATGGGACATACAGATAGATAAGTGAGACATATACAGTTCCAATTAGCCATGATATAAGAAAAGAGTCTATCCCAAAATATATAATAGGATTCCAAAAATTCAATAGGAGAACTAGATTAAAAGCTACTAGAGAGCTGGGATTTAGCTCAGTGGTTCTGGCACCTGCCTTGGAGGCACAAGATCCTGGTCCAATTCCTGGTAACCACATACAATGTTGGGTGTGGAGACTCACGTTCATCAGCATTCAGTACCACACACCACAGTGCCAGGTGTGATGGCTCACGCCTGTAATCCCAGCACTCGGGAGGCAGCGACAGGAGGATTGCTGCGAGTTTGAGGCTAAACTTAGGGCTAACCTGAACTACAAAGTGAGATTCTGTCTCAAAAAAGAAAAAATAGCTATTAGAGAAAGAAACAAATTATTTATAAAGGAAAGCTGATCAAAATTACTGAAAACTTCTGAACACAAACCCGTAAGTCAAGGAAAGCTTGAAGTGAAATATTTCAGCCCTAAAAGAAAAAAACTTCCAATTCCAAGTAATGTATCTCACAAAACTGCCAAAATTATGGAGAAAAATTATAATTCCATGACAAGAACATCTGAAGAAATTCATCACTATCAAACCAGCACTACAAAATCTTCCAAAGGACATTCCAGAGACTTAATTAAGAGTATAATTCCATGAACCCCAACAGAATGAATCCACTAGCCAAGGCAAATAATTAATCAGAAGGGAAAAAAGGAACCAACAACAGGAAACTAAAATGACAAGCTAAGTAAATACATACCAATTTTAATCGTCGATGTAAATCATCTCAGTTCACCAGTCAAAAGAAACAAATTGCCAGAATGGATCAAGATCCAACAATATGCTGCATGTAAGAAACATATTTAACTCAAAAATAAATTCATAGAATGAAAGTCAAAAGATAGAAAACCATACTCTATGCAACAAGAACCTGAAAAAACAAAAGAAAGAGGGAGTTATTTTATTTGCAAAATGGGTTTCAAGCTAAAACTAATGAGACAAAGAATGTCAACACATCCTTATAAAAGGACAAAGTTATATATATAACTAACTAATAAGATATAGTTATATATAGTTATATAGTTGATTATATAACTATATATATATAACTATATATATATATATAACTATATATATATATATATATACCAGCATGCTCAACTATATAAAACAGATATAAAATTGATAAACCCTTAATCAACCTTATCAAAAAAGGAAAGAAAAGATTTAAGTCCAAGCAGTTAGGAATGAAAAACATGAAATCACAACAGAAATCTAGATCACTAACACCTTTTTTAAGACCCTGTATTCTAATAAGATGAAAAAATTGAAGAAATGGACAAATTCCTAATAGATATTAATTACCACAATTGAATCAAGAAGATACAGAGATTCTAAATAATCCAACATCAGTCAATGAAATTGAAGATGTAATTTTTTAAATAAACTACCAACAATGAAAAGTCCAGTTCCTAATGAATTCATTGCTGAATTATGCAAGAAATTTAGAGAAGATCTAATGTCCCTACTCCTCAAATATTTTAAGGAAAGGGAAGCAACTTTCCCAAGTTCATTCCTGGAAGCAAACATTACCCTGATACCAAAACCAAAGAATCCTATCAAAAAGAGAGAGCTACAGGCTAACCTCCCTGATGAACACAAATACCAAAATCCTCAATAAGATATATCTAAATAGAATGCAAAAAATCAAGAAAATTATATAACTTGACAAAGTAGGATTCATCCCAGGGATGCAGGGATAGTTCAACATATGCAAATCAATGAATGTAGTTATATATTATATACCATATTAACAGAACCAAGGACAAAAAACATTATTTCAATAGAGGCAGAAAAAGTATTTGATAAGCCAAATACCCCTTTATGGTTTTAAAAAAAAACTATAGAAAGTTGGAATAGATGGTCTTAATTTCAAATTGATCAAAGCCACCTATGCCAAACCAACAGCCAACATCGTACTAAATGGGCAAAAATGCAAAGCTTTGACTCTAAAATTAGGAACAAGACAGAAATGTCCCCTATCATCATCTTATTTAACATAGTTCTGAAAACATTAGCCAGACCAATTAGACTGGAGAAAGAATAAAAGAAATAAGGGAAAAACAAACAGACAGAAAGAAGGAGAGAAAACAGAAAAGAAAGAAAGTTAGATTATCATTATTTTCAATGACATGATAGTCTACATGGAAGACTCCAAAGGACTTCAAATTCAGAAGGGAAGCTAGATATAAAGTCAGCATTCAAAAATTAGTAGCCTTCTTGTACACAAATAACAAATACATTAGAGAGAAATTAGGAGAACTGCATATTTCTTAAAATTACTGAAAACAATGAAATACTTAAGAATCCATCTAATAAAAGAAGTAAATGACTTTTACCTTGAAAACCTCAGTACTCTGATTTAAAAAAAAAGAAAGAGAGACCAAAAAGAATATCAGAAAATGAAAATATATCCCTTTTTCTTGGATAGCAAGAACATAGATATCCATAATGGCCATACATTATAGATTTATTGCAATCCAGATCAAAATATCAGTAGCATGTCCGACAGAATTAGAGAAAGCAATCCTACAATTTATTTGGAAGCAGAAAAGCCCTGGAATAGCAAAAACAATTCTGTAAAACAAAGGTAAGGCAGGGAGCATGACAATCCCTGACTTGAAATTATCCTACACAGCTACAGTGATACAAAACGGAATAGTACTGGCAAAAAAACAAAACACCTAGAACCTAGGATCAGTGCAATAGACTAATAAATGCAGAAAGAACTCCAAATACACTCAGCCACCTTATCTTTGACAAAGACGCTGAACATGTTCCCTAGAAGAAAGATGGCTTCTTTAAAAAATGGTGCTGGAAAAAGTGGATTTCCATACGCCAAAGATTGAAACTAGATCCATATCTCTCATCATGCACTGAACTAAAATTGAAATAAATCAAAGATCTAAATATTAAAAAGGAAACACTGAATCAGAATGTCAGAGTTGCCTGAAAAAGTGAAAACTAGAGGTTCCATTTGATCCAGCTGTTCTCCTTGGAATCTTCCCAAAAGAATTAGAAAGCATCATCCCACGGCATTGTAGCACGGCTATGTTTATAGCTGCACAGTCCGCAATAGCTACACCTCGGAAACAGTCCAAATGCCCATCAACAGATGAATGAATAAAGACATGGTTTTGTGATACAATGGAGTACTACTCAGACATGAAGGGTAAACTTAAGACATTTCTAGCTAAATGAATGCACCTTAAGACCATGGTCTTAAGTGAAATAAACTGGAAACACATTTTCAAATATCTCACTTTTTCTGATGTGAGAAACCAAAAGTGTAAAGAAGGACTAAAATGTACAATTGATATTAAGAAATAGTAACTAAATGTTTAAATGAGAAAGGAAACTAAGGAGAAGAAAGGGGGAGAGAAGAAGGAAAAAATGAAAGCAAAGCTTTTGTAAATAAAGGGGGGAAGAGAGGTTGAAGGATGGGAGGGAAATGGAAAGAACAAAGAACAATGAAGATACATCATGTTCAGCTACAAATTCCATAGAATGAATGTTATCATAATGTATATCTAAAAGATACCAATAGGATTAATTTTCAAAAATTAAATAAAAAGTTACAGTAGAAAAGTTTTTAAAAATCAAATAGTTGAATGTAATTGGCTTGTTTCCAAATCCTGTTATGTTCAGTTGACCCTCCTGTCTGTCTGTGTACTAGTAGTGTGATGTTCTTATCACTATAGTTTAAAATATTACTTCAAGTCTGGCATTGTAACTTCTACCACTTTATTCTTGTTACCCAAGATCACTATTGCTATTCTGGGTCTTTTCTCTTCCATATGAATTTTAGGATTGTTTTCTCCACTTCTGTGAATAATGTGCTCACATTTTGACTGCAATTGCATTAAATCTAATATATAAATTTTAGAAATAAGACCATTTGGTTGTGTTTCCACTTTCTGATGTCCTCTTCAATTTCCTCTATAAGGAAGGAAAACTAAACACCAATATCTGTCAAGAATATGTGAAAATATTCATATTATATATGTGTGTGTGTGTGTGTGTGTGTATGTGTGTGAATGTAAGTGGGACTTCTTTCAGGTATGCAAGAGTAATTCAACACTTGAAGATCAGTTTAAATATTCCATCCTATCAACAGGCTAAGTGACAAATGCTTATATTCTTCTGAATACATCTTAACTTGTAAGTAATTGATTGCTAATGCAAAGAAGCAATGTCAGGTGACGTAGGGTCCTCTAAGGTCTCTGGACTGATGTCCACGTTCTGGGAAGCATGCATAGTAAGCCATGGCAGATGAGGTGGGAAGGAGGTGTTCATCTGATCGTTACTGTCATACCCATACTCATATTTACCATGTGTCCACTTCCACCCGACCTCAAGTATGTACTGCAACATATCACAGATTACCACAGATTATCTGCCTCACACGCCCTTCCCGGGTCTCTTTCCCTCTTCACCATATCTTAGCATTCAGGGGTCATTTTGCTACTTTTTTTTGTTGTTGTTTTATTTTTGTGGTAAAACTCGAGCCTTTGAAAAGCATTTTACTCCTTTGCAAATCTCATTTTTGAAAGTTGTTTTGCAGTACCAGGGATTGAACTCAGACCCTTGTGCTTCCATGGCAAGCACGGTACCACCTGAGCTAAATCTCCAGCCTCATTTTTCTACATTTGGGCAGAAAGACTGTGAGAACCTTCCAGAGGCTGGCTGTGGTCCTCAGGACTTGATGTGGTGATCATCCAATCCTCCCCTAAGACCAAGCTCAGTGAGTGTAACATTGTACCTGCCTTGCCTCCCTCCTTTGTTTTGCTTCTAGCTGCTCCTCTTTCTCACCCTCTTTCTCTGGCCCAAGGATTGTGTTTCACTTAGAAAACATGGTGATAGGGGCCACCTGGGGTCTTTCAAGGGATTTAGACCTCTTGGCTATTCCTACATGGACACTGGCTCTGAAACAGTACAACCAAAGAATAGCAAAAACCAGCCATCTTCGTGCTTTCAGTCAGAGTATGTCCATCCCACCATCATGCAGACACACATACATATCCCACAGAAATAGGCGCAGAACAACACTGTTTACACAGAAAAAAATAGTACAAAAGGAAAATATGGGGAGAAAAGTAAGATGCTCTATTAAATACATAAATGTAAGGTCATGTGAAAATTATCAATACCTTAGTGAAGACAGTTGTGTCTAACCTTAGTAAATACAGAGCCAAGAGCCCACCTGGAAGGACACTCATGTACTATACCTGCACAAAAAAAGAAAGAAAAAGCACATAAAATTTCCTCCAGATAGTCAGCTCCATGAGTCACACAAGGATAGTCAGCCAATAGGATAAGTAGCCACTTGTCCAATGGCACATCATCTATGCTAATGACCTGACACCAATCCCTGCTACAGGCCTCTGTAATCTATGGTCTTTCTGTTCCAAAGCTACTTCTCTCTTTGGCCTTTAAATGCTTCTCCTTGCCTCCAGTACACCGGTAGCTCTCTGTAGGGGTCCCAGTCTCTATCTCACCCTGCTAGGAAAGCAGGTCTCCAACATTTATTTTAGGTTAACAGTCCAAAAATCAAAGTTCCAAAAAATTGACCCCAAAAAATGAATTTTCTATAAGTTTACAACTGAATTTAAATTACCACCTGAGTTTTTAATAATAGAATAAGATGATGCAACCACTGTGGAAATCTGAGTGAATATTCCTCAACAAACTAGGATTAGAGGTCCCATTTGACCCAGTTATCCCTCTCTTCGGTATGTTTATGGAAGAATTAAAAACATCATACCATAGCGATACATGCGCACCCACGTTTATAGTAGCACAGTTTATAATAGCTAGATCTTGGGAAATAGCCCAAATGCTCATCAGCTGGAGACTGGATAAAGATGATGTGAGTTTTTTGTTTTTTGGTTTTTTTTATAAAATGGTGTACTACTCAGACATAAAGAATGACAAATTATAGATATCTATAGCTAAATGGATGCACATTGTTAGGCAATACTCATAGGTGAAATAAATAGAAACTGAAAGTGTAAATGAGATCCAAAATGTATAATTGATAATGTGAAATAGGAAGCAAAAGTTCAAAGGGGAAGAGGAGAAAAGGAAAGAAAAATAGGATAATAGAAGGAAAAAATGGAAACAAAGCTTTTGTGAGTAGGGAGGATAGAAAGGAGGGCAGGGAATGGAAAAAAACAAAAAGTAAGACATATCATTTACAGGTACAAATTCCCAATGATTAATGTGATCATAATGTACCAATAAACTTAATTTTTTTTAAAAGACACCATCACAGGCCTGGGATTTAGCTCCATGGTTCCAGTGCCTGACTTGCAAGCACAAGTGCCTGGGTTCAATCTCTGGTAACCATATACCACAATACTGGGCATAGTGACTCATGCCCCCAGCAATCAGTACCACATACCACAGTGCTGCGCATGGTGGTTTACACCTGTAATCCCAATAGTTGGGAAGCAGAGGCAGGACGATTGTTGTGAGTTTGAGGCTGAGCTCAGGGTCAGCCTAAACAACAAAGCAAGACCTCATTTAAAAAAAAAAAAAAAAAAAAAAAAGGACATTGTCTTGCGAAATTGAGGTAAACTTGCTCACTTCTGGCTTATTTTCTCATTAGTTGAGCCAATAGTGTTTGGTTATTTTAGGGCCAACTCTGCCTCATTTCTATCTTCTTGAAAGTGATGGGAGTTTCACAGGGCTTGTATGCTATCTCGTCATCAGAGACAGACATTGATCTGCTTTAGCATTGCTCTGGGTCCTGGCTGGCTGTTCCGCTAGGATAGTCCATCAGATGTCGGATGTAAGCCTCACTGCCATGCTTTTCCCTCTTCAGGTAGCCTTTGGCATGATCCGAGGGACACAGGCCTATGAATAGCGTGCATTCCTGATTCCAACATGAGCCTCTCTCGGCCCCAGCCATTCTCAGACTCCCTCTGTCCACCTTCAGGACGTTCTGCTGCTCTCCCACACTGTGCTGACTCCCACGGATTCTGTGACAACACCCCAGTCTACATCCTGGGCTACTCATCAACCACTGTTCCTCTAGCTCCATAGTGCCACTGCCTTGTTGGAAATGGCACCAACAGACACACTTGAGACCCTCTAAGTGGGATCTGGGAACATGCAATGAGCCCCAGATGCTCCTTACACACAGAGAGGTTAAGGGCCAATGGAGGAGTTGTAATAACCAACCCTCTTCAGAACTTGATTCAAAAAGTATAAACTAGGAAGTGAAGCCTCTATCCAATCCCTACCAATTTATCGCCAATACCCAGAGCTGGTCCACAGCTAGTCTTTTTCTAACAGGAAACAGGTTTCACATCATCCTTTCACTGTTTCCTTTACAATCATTTACAAAGTCCTGCTGGTTTCATGCATTGGGTTCCAAATTTTTCTCCATTTAATTTCCTTAGATTTCAAAGTCCTGCTTTTATTTTAAAATCTACTTAGAACTGGAGGTGATAGCACATACTGTAATCCCAGTTACTCAACAGATTGAGGAAGGAAGATTGTAAATTCAAGGCCAGCCTCTAAATTAGAGAAACTTTGTTTCAAAATAAAAGTTTTAAAAGAACTGGCACATAAACTGCAGTAGGGTGCTTGCCATGATGTGTAAGGCTCTGAGCACCGTCCCCAGAATCACGAAACAAATCAGAAGAGTCTACTTAGAGATTCCACTGGTCTAAGCTTTATCTGCCTTCTGCCAAAGTAATGGATGCTTCAACATCATTGCTCTAGTTCCAAAAGATCATAGAGTCCAAGCCAGGGATTTAGCTCAGTGGTTCCAGAGTCTGCCTGACAAGCGCAAGGTCCCACGTTTGATCCCCTGTACCACATATCACAGTGCCAGACATGGTGGCTCACGCCTATAATCCCAGCACTCGGGAGGCAGAGGCAGGAGGATTGCTGTTTGAGGCTAGCCTGGGCTACACAGTGAGCTCAGAGCCAGTCTGAACTATGAAGCAAGGCCCTATCTCAAAAAAGTATAAATAAAAGTGGGCCAGATTAGACCCACTTGCCAGATGAATTCTACTTCTATATATTGGTATTCTAATCTTTCTGAAACTTTACAGATTAAAAGCTCACATTTCACTATGTAAAGTTCGACCAGGTCTTCCTGATCAGAAAGCCTCCTATTTCCCCATGCAGGGAACTCGACTCCTATCTTTGTGGTTGTCTCCGTGTTACAGTAACAGGGTCCTCTTCTTCAGAAAGCAAATGGAGAAAAAAGTTAGGTTCATGCATAGAGAGTCCTTCTAGGCTGGGCCAGGAGTGAGGAAGACACACCTCAGGATCAGGACTCCATCCTAGGGTCACATGTAGATGCAAAGGAAGTGAGAAGACACAATAACGTGAGTAGGGGGAAGAGAAAGAGCACAGGAACCCTGGTGGCCCCTGACAGCTCCTGCCACCTTTCCACATTCTTTGTCACCTCAGATGTCCCCAAAGGGGCCTTGTGTGTCTCTTCCTTCAGGTAAGTCAAGTTAGCAAACACTTGTTAAATGTTTTCCTTAATCTTGGGACCACACAAGTCATAGTTCAGTGGTTCCAGGATCTGCCTCATAAGTGCAAGATCCTGAGTTCAATCCCTGATACCAAAAAAAAGTAGAGATTGGATCCCTACCATACATCAAATCAAAGTAAAATAATAAAGCATAAAATATGTTACACAGGAAAAATAAAGAAAGAAAGAAAAACAGTTCATTCTGTCTTGTAGAGTTAAGGAAGTTAGGGAGGAGATGGCACTGGATCTGAGTCTTGAACAAGAGTGGGACATCTCCAGAGCGGAGCATTTTCGGTAACAAAATGGTAGCTGAACAAAATTATCTCAGCGTAGCGTAACTAGTCAAGTGTGGCTATGACACAGTATGGGCAGTGTGGAAAGGTTCTGAAATCCCATCTCCTCATATCTGTCTACTCAGATACCTCCAAAATTTTCTTTTGACAACCTTCCCTACACACATGCACACCCCTGTGGTCAGACATGATGCTTAATTAACTAGTAACAATCCAGCCAAGGGTAGCCAGCACTTCCCTCACTGTGGGGCCTTGAGAGTCGGAGCTCCCACCCTTTCAAGCTGATGACTCCAGCTTCCCTGAGGCAAGGGCAAATATCACTGGTCTTTGTCAAACAGCTGGAAATTTTGCTCACCTCCTGCTGCCCTGGCAGCTAGTTAATTGTTAGTTTCTAATTGCTGCCTCCTCGCTCTGTCTGGCGGAAGATGCCGCATGACTCAGAGCTCTGCTGACATTCCAGGAGGTTGCTGGAGAGCGACTTCTCCTGAACCCTGAACGTGAGCCCAAGCATACAGTCTGGGTCACCCTGGCGAGAGGGAGGGAGTCCCCCTTTCCAGGTGCTTCCTCACCAACCATACTTCTGGGGAAAGGCACTATAGTTTATGAGAAGGAAAAAATTAAATCTGCTCAATTAATTTTTACAAGAGCACAAGCCATTTGTCCAAGCTGCTAGAACTCTCTGAATGGCTGTATAGAAAAAAAAAAAATTATTTCTTCTAAATATCAAAAACTATGCATCTGCATGCTTGATATTTGTATATGTGTATAGTCATAAGATAATATTATAACATTAAGAATTATCTTTTAAAAAGAATATTCAAATATTTTAAATGTTCACATATACATAAATATGAAATTGGAAATATATATAATACAGAATATGTAATTGTATTTCATATGAAGGAGTGGAATAGTTTAGAATAAAGGAAAAAATAAATTATTAATTATTGTATTATTATGGCCTGGGGTAGGTTGGTGATGTACTAGTAATAATGATAATTTGAATTTATCAAGCAGTTGCACTGTCTACTGAGAGCTGAATGCACTGCCTCCATTAATTCTCCCAACAGCCCTAGAACAATATTCTGATTTTAAACTTCATTTTATAAATGAGGAACTGTACAAAACAAGCTTGCCTTGGATCTCCAGGGAGGCAAGATAAAGATAGGCCTGCAGTACTAGCCGTCTGAGTCTAAAACCTGTGATTTTAACCAATACACTGTACTATCTTCTTGAATGACTATATGTCTATTCATTCACTCAAACATGTATTGACAGCTATTTGCAAACACTACACTACTACTAGAATTGTGTGTGAAGCAGTCTGCCCTCAGCTAAACTTTGGTACTTCTAGGTAGTGTCGACTTTAGCTTAAAATTCTTATGCACATAGTAATTTTATTCATAACAACCCCAGACTGGAAACAACCCAAATGTCTTTAAATGGATAAATAATTAAAAATAAATCATGTCTCTGGGTATGGTCATATGTACCTGAAACCTCATCTTCTCAGGAAGTAAAGATGAGAGGGTCATAAGTTCAAGCCCAACCCAGGCAATTTAGCAATTTTAAAAGAATCAAAGTAAAATTTAAAAGGGGCTAGGGATGTAGACTGACAAACACCTGCTTATTACGCATCAAGCCCTGGGTAACACCTCCAGTATGGCAAAATAATTAAAATAAAATAAAACAGTTATGCGCATGTATGGAAATTTCCTACTCACCAGTGTTTTAGTCAAACCAGTAGTACACAGAAAGAAATTATGCTGAGTGAGGAAAGCCCATTAAAGCTAGACACTATACGGTTTCACTCACATAACATTCTGGAAATGACAAAATTACCGAGACGGAGAACAGATTATTGGTTACCAGAAGTTAGAGGTGGGAGGGTAAACTACTCACAAGTGGACAGCAGGAATGAACCTTATTGTGATGGAGCCATTTTGTATCTTGATTTTGAAAGTTGGTACCAAAATCTACACATATGGTAAAGTTACAGTGAACTACATCCTTACATTCAAAACAAGGAATTGGGGCCTGGGGATTTAGCTCAGTGGATCTGGAGCCTGTCTTCCAAGTGCAAGGGGCCCCAGTTCGATCCCCTGGAAACCACATACAATACTGGGCATAGAGACTCACCCCAGCAGCAACCCGTACCACATACCACAGTGCCAGGTGTGGTGGCTCATGCCTGTAATCCCAGCGCTCCAGAGGCAGAGGCAGGAGGATTGCTGTGATGTGAGTTTGAGGCTGAGCTCAGGGCCAGCCTGAACTACAAAGTGAGACCCTGTCTAAAAAAAACAGGAAATCTGGATAAGTTCTGTGGACTGACACTAATATCCTTGCGCTGATAGTGCAATAGTTCTGTAGGATGTTCCACTGAGGGTGATTGGGTGAAGGAAACTCTTTATTCAGTTTTTGGCAACTTCTTTGGATCTGTAACTATTTCAAAATTTAAAATACTAATTAGTGCCAGGTACGATGGCACATACCTGTAATCCCAACACTCAGGAGGCTGAAATATAAGGATCATTGAGTCCAAGGCCATCCTGGACTATATATTGAGACTCTGACTCAAAAAAAATTACTGTACTAGTATTTGCCTTTATTGATACTAACTGTGATGGTAGCTGCAACCTCTTAGTCAAGGCCATCGCCCTGAGAAAGCAAAGATTTCATCAGTGTTTGACAAAGCTCCAACTGGGGTTATCTTGTGTGATGTCTACAGCTAACCTGTAACGCTCTCCTGCCAGGCTGCCCCGTGTGAGTTTCCCTAGACATTTTCTTCTTTTATTTCTTTTTATCCTTTTGTTTCTGCTTTGGTGAAGCATGGTCCTTTTATTAGCTTGCTCCACAAACATCTATTTGGTACTTTTATACATTTTCTAGATCATGATTTAAAATACAGTTATAACTCATCATATAAATAAATCACAACTCCTTCCATTCATATGTTCTGTTTCTTTTTGAAGAATTATCCACTTGCCACCTTATTGATATAACACGCCACCCACGATCCTTTAAAGGCCAAAAATTCTGTAAAATGCAGCTAGCATTTGACTGGTGAGACATGCTAAGTACCAAGTCTTCACTGAGGTCCTAATTTTGCCCCAGTCCTCTCCTCCCCTAACAGTCTTCCTCCTTATTCATCGTATTTTGTAAATACCAGACACCATCAATTCTAAGACACATCTTTATTTTGGAAATACTCAAGCACCATAAAAAAGGTGCCTTAAAATCTATGGGCTGCTGCAACACTGTCCCTCAGGGTAGAGAAGATGTAACTTCTGCATTTACTCAGAAAACAGGATCCTCTGCATGCCATTCGATTCCCCGCCTGGAGATATAAACCTACACTCAAAACACAAGGGCCAAAGAAAAGCTGCTTTTCTAGGGGGAGGAGCCTACCTGGGAAATGGAGAGATTGTGCAGTTATTGGCATTCACCAGGTGAACTCATCAGAAAAGACCAGCACCAGGTATGAGCACAGCCTTAGCTGACGTGGAGCCCTTGAGTCACCGACAGATGACTGTCTCAAGGCAAGGGATGAAGTCCTGGGGTGAGTCAACAGCAGCTTCCTCTCTGAGCCCAGTTCAGGAAGCCTGTGCTGAGTCACTCAGAAGGCCCAGGGTGACCATCCAGGAGCACACCCCCTTCAAGTCACTGACAGCCATGCAGAGAAATCAGGAGCAGCCGCAGCACGTTGGGGCACAGGAGTGGGAAAAGAGCAAGTTCCAGAACAGAAGAGATTCTACTGTCATGACAACAGAGAGGTCCAGAGAAAGGGCAAGTGGGTAAGAGTCCTAGCCCTTGGCCTGAAGTCCTTAAAACCCCATTTGAAGGCTTCAGAGGCCTATAGTAAGGAAACTCAAGTGACAGCCTCAGAGTAGAATCAGCCCACAAGGACCAATCACAGACTCCCAAAGGCCCTTAAGCATCACCACTCCAGGAAGAGATAGAGATGGGGAAACAGGAAACAGCTTTGCTTCAACTAACCAAAGTCTGGTACTTAGCATTTTAATTATGAATAGAGGCAGCATACCAATTAGCCATATCTGTATCTGTTACCAGTAAAAACCATAACATGCTCCTGTCACATTATATTGATGCAGATATCCTAAAATATTCATCCTTTGCCTTATTTTGAAGATATGATGATGATTATTGTTAGACCTGCACTATATCTTGTCATTTAGTATATTATTAAAGTAACACATGTATAACCATATCATAATTGCTTTTTCTGAGTATTTGGTATCACTGTTTCAATAAAAATTATTTCCTTTTTAATCCAAAATATTTCATTTTATATTTTTAAACAATATTCTGAGAAGGGACCCAGAGTCACCCCTGGATTATGAGAGGGGTCCGTGGCATGAAAGGGGATGAGGATATTATGTTGGTTTGCTAAGGCCACAGTAAGTTTGACCAGCAGACATTTATTCCCTCGTCTCGGAATATGGAGTCTGAGATCAAGGTGTTGGCATGTTCCTTCTGAGTCTGTGAGAAATAGCTATTCCAGCCGGTGTGGGGGCACATAACTGTAATCCCGGCACTGGAGAGGCTGAGGTAGCCATAAGTTTGAGGCCAGCCTTGATCACATAATGAGTTCCAAACCAGCCTGAACAATAGGGTGAGACATTGTCCCAAGACAAACAAACAAAACAAGAAAGAAATATCTATTTTAGAGCCTTTTCTTAGCTGGTAGATGGCCATCTTCTCCCTGTCCACATCACTTTGCTGCTCTGCGTACCTATACTCAGCTCTCCCCTTTTTATAAAGACACCAATCATATTGGCCTAGAACCCACCCTGATGAGCTCATTTTCATTTAATTACTTCTGCAAAGACCACAAGTCCAAATACAGTCACACCATGCAGCACAGGCAACATGAACTCCAGCGTATCCTTTGGGCTGAGGGCCAGTTCAGCCCATGTCATTCTCCTGTCCATTCTCCATCTTTTCCTTGTGGGGGTCCCCAAGCCCAATATGATAAAATTGCTGACAGAACACAGATTCTCTGTCTCCTGGTTCATGCTTGGAAATGCTTTCAGAACTACAAAGGGCCACACACCGTGATTCCACGGTGGCCGGGCTCCTCTGGAGAGCAGAAAACCAACTCTCTATGTGAAAGATCTCCAGAAGGCTGAGTGGCTGAGACACATACAAAATTTTCATCCATGGGAAGCCATCCTTTTGGCCATCAGAAGAAAATGGCAAACTTCTGGCATCATTTTGTTTTGTTTTGTTTTGTTTTGTCATTATTGTTTTTTTTATTAGTGCACATTAGTTATACAGACCAATGGGTTTCACTCAGTGCATTAGCACCTGCACAAAACGAACTTTGACCTTTGATCATTGCTAACCTTTTGCCCTTCCCTCCTCCTCCCCTCTATACTTTTCCATTTCCCTAAAAACTTTCCTTCTACTTTCATGTTCATGCCCTCTCTCACTCTCTCTCTCTCTCTCTCTCTGTGACTCCACACATAAAAGAAAATATACAGTGCTTGTTGTTTCTGAGTTTGATTTGTTGACCTAACATAATTATCTATGGTTCCATCCATGTTCCATAAAACGACATGATTCCATTCTTCTTTGTGGCTGAACAATACCCCATTGTGTGTATATACCACCTTTCCTTAATCCAGTCATCTTTTGATTGGCACTTGGGCTATTTCCATAGCTTAGCTATTGTGAATTGTGTGGCAATAAACAGTATTGGGCATTGTTTCTAAAAAGTTACTTTTAAATGGCAGCTGATTTTCATCTCTCTTCTAATTTTTACAGAAGTTAAAATCAGGTACATCAGATATAAGGTGGAGCTGGGTGTGAGGGTGCATCCCTGTAATCCCAGCACTTGGGAGGCTGAGGTAGGATGATCACAAGTTCAAGGCCAGCCTGGGCTACATAATGAGTTCAAGGCCATCCTGAACTACAAAGCAAGACTTTCTGAAAATGTCTGTGATTGTGAGTTCCCTTACTACATAAAAGATATTTGAGTTCTTGAGGGAAATGCAAGATATATTCTCACTCTTATTTTCCTCTGAGAAATTTTTCTGATAAATCTGAACCTTGGGTCTGTTCTACAAACCTGAAATCCTGTATGCTCCATCTAACCTACTCTCAGGAGCATTGAAATGACATTTTTCCACATGGTTGTCAGCAAGTCCAATGGAAAAAAAAAAAAAAGCAAGTAGAAAGATTGACCCATTAATACACTGGCTGGAATCCATAAATCTGATGTATCATTCAGGGTTTAATTAAACTCAGCCCTCCAGTATCCTAATAAGACAATCAGAACGACCACCTCCACTAGAAACCCTAAAGCCACAGGGAGAAACAAGGACATCTGTGACCGAAGTGATAGGAAATGTATCATCTTGGAGCCTCCACAGGCCACTCACAAAACAGGTAAGTTATATTGCTCCCCTGAGCCATGAACTCAAGGCCCTCTGTGTTTCTTCATAACACACAAAATGCATGCATCATATTACATATTTATGTTTCACACTTGTCTTCCCTGTCAGTTAATAACCAATAAGAGAGCAAGGGCTCATGTCCATCTTATCTACCACATTTTTTTTTTTTTTTGAGACAGTGTCTCACTTTGTGGTTCAGGCTGGCCCTCAAACTCACATCACAGCAATCCTCCTGCCTCTGCCTCCCAAGTGCTGGGATGACAGGTGTGAGCCACCACGCCTGGCACTGTGGTATGTGGTACCAGTTGCTGCTGGGCGTGAGGTCTCCATGCCCAGTACTGTATGTGGTTACCAGGGAATCAAACCAGGTCTTTGCGCTTGCAAGACAGGCACCAGAACCACTGAGCTAAATCCCCAGCCCCAATCTACCACTTCTTGGCAGTATTAAGTATAGATTCACACACAAGGTAGAGACTGGTAAATATTTTCTAAGTAAATAAATGGAAGCCTTTCCTACTTCCCCACCCAACTCTCTGATGACTTTTTCTCTACTCCCTCCCCTTCAAGTTGCCCTTGTTTACCAAAGTTAGCTTGTAGAAGGGGGAAACATAGCAACAACCTGCCTAATAGATACACACAGGCCGCACCCACCTATCCATCCACTAAAGAAAGCTCTAGAGCTAACTACCTTTCTGAAATACTCATTTTTTAAATTAAAGCTTTTATGTAAACTGCTCCATTTATTCTGAACAATAACCTTATTTTCAGATTCATAGATTTAGAAGGTTAAATACCTTGTCCAAGATCATACAGTCAGAGGAAAATGAAGCAGGACTAGAACTCCAATAGGTCTAAATTGAATAATGTTTAAACAGCTCATTGTACTACCTGCCTGGAAGTGTCTTTGTTACTCTGAAAGAACTGTTGGCTCCTAGCCCTTCTCGAAGCACTGTTCCATGATGTTCAACCTGCTATTCAATAGCCACATCTGAAGTCTGACTTCTGCCTCCGGAGTGCCATGGTGCCTCAAGGAAGAAAGTCAGAACTTCCCAAGCAATCACCACCAGGAAATAAACTAAAAGTCAAAACTCCTTTCACATCATCTATCTTATCTTACCTGAGATATGGAAATAATGCTGACACAGCACACATCCTCTCTTGACTCTCTCAGTAACTTCCCTAACACTGAAGTTTCCATCAGAACCCATTTAAGTGCCAAACACATATCCCTTTGGCACTGGAAGCCAGCTCCCAGATGATGGAAGTGGCTGAATACTAATTTCCTTTAGTCGAGCCTTTGAAGATTGTCTTTCTCTTGTTTCTCAGTAATCTGTTCCCAAATGTTTCATCCTCTGATTCTAGAAAACAAGTAAATAATTTGGTAAAATCTATAGTTAGGGTGATATTCATGACATTTCTTCTCTTCAATCATTTGTCTGACAAATATTTACTGAGTGCTTACTATCTCAAGTAATAAATTAGATGCCGGCGAGACAGTGATAAGCCAAAATTGGTGCAGTTTCTACCCTTTAGAAGCACAAGTCTAGTCAAGAGAGTGAGTACAAAGCAAATAACCACAGAAATAAAGGTAAACCTACAACTCTGGGAATCCTGTGAAAGAAAGGATGGTTCCATGATGCATTGCACTGGGCCTGATCTCGAGCTGGGAAGATTCCCCTGCACCATGACACTTGGTATGTCAGCATCTACGTAGGTGAGGAGGGAAGAGAGGGGCTTGCTAGGGAGAGGTAATAGCAAGAACAAAGATGGTGCCGTGGAAAGGAACATGGCAAGGGGAAAGAAGTCAAGAAAGTCTACATCACTGGAACAGTGTGGTATTGGGTCAGGCTGGGGAGGCAGTTTAGGGCCAAAACTCCCGAAGACATGGAAAGCTCTGATTATATTGTAGGTAGGGAAGCTAGTTAGACATTTTGTAGGCAGTTAGTTAAGGCTGACCCTCAAATAGCCCACATGAAGGACAGTCAAGGAGCCAACACAGAGAAAAACAGAGAGACATTCACTGCAGGTCAGCATTATTAAAGGAGAGAAACTAACACACCCATGTAGGATAAATAGCAGTAGTTGATATTCTACATAGGTTTCACCTGAGTGGTGGACAAAGTTCTTAACCAACCCATCCAGGAAAGATCCCTGACTAAAATCCATGCACGCTTGCTATATGACTTACCTTCCCATTAGATATCCATTTAATCAATATTACCTAAGTGGCTACACTTGTAATCCTAATACTTGATCATGGTTTTGTCCATTTAGTGATTTCTCATTAGACCTATATTACCTAAGTGACTGTACTTGACTGACTGACTGACTACAGTTTTGTCTCATCTTGAACCTGCTTCACCCCGTGGCTTTGTTCCATAACTATCTCCTGGGAAGAAAAGCGAACGGGTCACCCACTTCGGGGTTTCCCTTCTGTCCCTCCTGGCAGAAGCTTTGTTTCTCAATAAACTTTTCCTACTCTTAACCTCCACTGTTCCTAGAATTCATTCTTCGATTTTATAGAACTGGACCTCGCGCTTCAGATATTAAGCAGGTTGAGAGTTATATACTTGCTCCCCTATACCACTTAGATTTATCATTTATCTTGTGTTTCCAAAGCCATAGGAAATTATCAGTGGGCTTTCATCATGGAGATAACACAATCAATTAGCTCAAAAAGCATGACTCTAGTTTCATGGGAGTAATATTAGCTACGTTGCACTTTTTATATGAAATAGGAAAAAGTAGAAATCGGCAAAACCAATATTGCCTTTAAAAAGATAAAGCAACTTCTCCTGGGCCACAGCATATCAAAGATTAGAACCCAGGCTGGGGATGTAGCTCAGTGGTTCCAGAGTCTGCCTGGCAAATGCAAGGTCCTGAGTTCAATTCCAGGAACCACATATCACAATGCCTGGTGCCTCACGCCTATAATCCCAGCACTCAGGAGGCAGAGACAGGAGGACTGCTGTGAGTTCAAGGCTTGCCTGGGTTACAGAGTGAGCTTAGGGCCAGCCTGAGCTACAAAAGCAAGACTCTGTCTCAAAAAAAAACAGAAACAAAATTAGCTAAAGTTCAACGACAATTGATTTCTCAAGCACAAATAATAGCATGATAACTTAAAATTGCTTAGAAATGTTACATGCATAATAGGTCAAAAAATTCTTTAAGATAAAATTCTACAAACTATAAAACATACAAAAAAAGATATGAACAATTCTAACAAGCTATGAAAATTTAGATGAATAGACAAATTAACAGAATTAAAACTGGTACAGTAAAATAGAAAATACAGATATAAAACTACTGAAGTAACTGAATTCCTAATTAAAAACCTCCCATAAAATCCAGGTCCAAATGGATTGACTGCAAATTCTGCTACCTTTTTTTTTTGAAAGGGTTTTGCTTTGTAGTTCGGGCTGGCCTCAAACTCACCATGTAGCCCAGGCCAGCCCTTAACTCATAGCAATCCTCTGCCTCTACCTCCCAAGTGCTAAGACTACAGGTGTGAGGCACCACGCCTGGCATTGAGATATGTGGTTATCAGGAATCGTACTCAGAGCCTTGCACTTGCCAGGCAGATGCCAGAACCACTGAGGTAAATCCCTGGCCCTCTACCAAATACTTAAGAAAAGAAACTATGGTACTTTTTATACAAACTCTTTACAAGAAGAGAAAAAATCTCAAATCTGTTTTTTGAGGCCAGTTCAACAATCACTCAAAACCCTTTGAGAATTTTACATGAATGAAAGCTTCAAACCAACCTCCTTCATGAAGTCACTAAATTGAATCAAAGATAAAGCAAATTCAATAATATATGAAGAAGTTAATACATTAGAGTCAACTTGGGTTGATTCCCAGTATGTCAAATGTGCTTGACAATCAAAAATCCATCAGTTATAATTTTTTTGTCATTGTTGTTGAAGACAGGGTCTCGCTTTTTATAGTTCAGGCTGGCTCTGAGCTCACTATGTAGCCCAAGCAAGCCTCAAACTCACAGTGATCCTCCTGCCTCTGCCTCCCAAGTGCTGGGATTATAGGCGTGAGCCACTATGCCCAGCATTGTCATATATGGTACTAATTGCTGATGGGCATGAGTCATTGTGTTTGGCATCGTTATATATGATTACCAGGGATAGAACTCGGGACATTTAGCTTACAAGGCAGGCACCAGAACCACTGAGCTCAATCCCCACCCTCAGTCATAATCTAATGACATCTCAGTACATATGTATAATGTATTTTATGAAGTCTGTTATATATTCGGCATTACCTTAGAAAACTTGGAGTAGAAGATAACATTTAGGATGGGAATATGGCTCCTTTCCTCTCAGATAGCTATTGTTTGTAGAATACTGTGGGTATCCTGAGCAGTGAAATCAAATCGCTTGTGTATTTTTATGTAGTGCTCTCACTGTCCTGGCAAGAAATGAGATATAATACACAGTAGGAAGCACCCATTGTGTGAGTTAGGGGGTTCTGATAGTGGGTAAAAGGCTTTACATTTGTATTTCAAATAGTAACATTTGAATAATATAAAAATGAACTGTAGTATTTGTGCAAATCAATCAAATGATGCTTTTATTTATAAAACATGAGTTAGAAAATTTTTAAGTAAAAAATGTTGAAAGAAGTAAGAAAAAGGATTTATATTGTAGTACCTTTAATGACATTTTTTCCTGCTTTTGAATAAAGGGTTCTGTACTTTCATTTTACACATCCCCCCCCCCGAAAAAATACATACGTTAGAAAATGAGTCAATATTTCAAATGAGTTAAAGAAAAGAGAGTCTCTCTGTAAAAGAGAAAGAAACAGAGGTCAGATGCAGTGGGGCTTCTCCGTGAGGCCCCAGCCATCATGTAGGCTTCCCTGACTGGAAGGGGTCACGTGCCTCTTGCCCACATGGTTTAATGTTCTGCCATTGTTCTCCTACAATTCTGAATAAATCTTAAACAAGGGGTTATGGAATTATGGGAAGAGAGTTAAGCAATGGCAAGGTAGAAATCTGAGGACTGAAACGGAGTTGCAGATATCAATGGAAATTTATGTTTCTATAAATTATGCATGTACACATACCTTACCAATTATATAGTGTTATTTGTATGTATAAATAGATACACACAAAGATAGTTTATGAACTCTGGCCACTGAAAGACCCTGCAAGCAATGACATGCCAGTGGCAATGAACTCACTGGCAACTACATCCAGAAACAAATCCTTGCCAGACATGGTGGCAGAGCTCTACACTCTGAAGCTCATAACTTGGGATCACCATGACTTGAAGGCCAGCCTGAATTATGTAGCAAGATCCTGTCTCAAAAACAAAAAACAGAGCCAAGGGTTTAGCCTAGTGGTTCCAATGTCTTCCTGGAAAGCGCAAGGTCATGAGTTCAATCCCAGGTAACCACATACCACAATGCTGGGTGTGGTGGCTCAAACCTGTAATCCCAGTGCTCAGGAGGCAGAGGCAGGAAGATTGCTGTGAGCTCTAGGCTGGCCTGGGCAACATATTGAGTTTGAGGCTAGTCTGAACTGCAAAGTGAAATCCTGTCTCACAAATAAATAAATAAATAAAAATAAAAAACAAAGTAAGAAAAGAATATGAAAACAAAAGCTTGTTGGGAGACTTAGCTGGTTTGAGGATTGGGACAAGCAAAGAAGCTACAAGAGGAACCTACACTGTCATAAAAGAACCCAGGAATAAATTTAAAGATGTTCCAACTACCCAAACCTGGGAAAATTTGAGCAATAAAATAAGTAAGGACAATAGTGTATTATAGTTCATTAATCTAAAAAGAATCCATAAGTCTATAAAATAATAATTTTAAACAAATGAATAAGTAAAAAGGAAATAAGAGCGAACTTTCTTACGTAGGATGCCAGATGCAAAAGGAGTGGTGGAGTTAAACAGGGGGAAGTTCTTTTACAATCCTGGTGGTAAAGATTAACTAGGGGCATCAAAGGATGATGACTGTTAAGCCCAAGTCCCTTGTTGGACAAAATGGTTTCATGTATTCCATTGACTACTTGCGTATAGATCACTGACAAGATTCAAGGGAGACAATGGTGAGTATACACAGTGGAAAGCTGAATAGCACTTTGGGCAGGTCACCAGAAATGTTAGCACTGAGAGTCAGGTAAGCGTCATGTCTTTAGATGTGATGCCTTGAGTGAGACACAGCATTACTAACATAATCCACCAGCCAGGTGGACCTGACCTGAATCTTATTAAGAGCAAATGTGAGACAAATCCAAATAGAGACATATTCAGCCAAATAGCCTAAGATTCTTCAATATAATGGAAGACAAAGTAAAAGGAACCAGGCCAAATTAGTGAAGATTGATACAAAATGACAATATAATATGGATCTTACATTATATCTTGTGCTACTAAAAAAAGCTCCATATGGGATATTACAAAGACAACTGATGAAGCTGGAAGTTGGACTACGCTAGATACACACAGTCTATCACAGTTAAATTTTCTGAATTTGCTAGTTGTACTATGTTTATATGAGAGACTCCATTAGTTAGAGAAACACAAACTGAAAAATTAGGAGTGAAGTGGCCCAATTTATGCAACCTACTCTCAAATGATTAAAAAAGCAGAAAATCAGAAGTAATATATGCATTGAGAAACAAAAGGCAAAAGTAAAACCAAACAAAATGGAAAAAATTTTTTTAATATTAAACCTCAGCAAAGGTAGTAAGGGATTCCTCAGCTCTATTTTTGAAGATTTTCTTTAAGTGTAAAAATATTTCATAATAAAAAGTTAAAAAACAAACACCCAAAAACATATGTTATAAAATATATGTAAGATCTCTGGACAGAAGATACAAATATCAAGAGAAATTCAAACTAAATAAATCAATAAATAATCCACACTTATGAATTGAAAAATTAAATGTTTTAAAGATACCTATTCTTTCCAATGTCATCTATAGAGTCTATGCAATATAATGACCCCTGAAAGATCTTAATGGAAATGTAAATGTTTATTCCAAAACAAAAGGAAATTGAATGGGCCAAAATAAGACAAAAAAAGGGCTGAAGATTTGGCTCAGTGGTTTTGGTGCCTGCTGTGCAAGCACGAGGTCCTGAGTACAAAAAGAAAAGGAAAAAAAGAAGCCAAAATAATCAAGGCAATCAAATAAAAATAAAGTAAGAGGAGATATTCTCCCTGATATTAAACTTTATTTTAAAACTATACCACATATGGAAATATCACATTGTTTCTCTGCTGTGAGAAACTGCAAGTGTAGATAAGAACCAAAATGGATAACAGATATTATGAAATAGTAAGAAAATGTTCAAATGGAGATGGAATTAGGGAAGAGGTGAGAGGAAAGGAAAGATAGGAAAGCAAACCAAAAATCTGAGAAAGAAGGAAAATGGGAAAAAAGCTTTTGTAATTAAGGAGGGGAAGAAGGGTTGAAGGCAGGGGAGGAGAATGAGAAAAAAAGAATCAAGATCTATCATGTACAAGCATAAATTCCTCATGATGAATCGTTGGCGACTGTTTGTGGTGTAGGGCCTGGGATCGTCGAAGACAGGAATGAATGGAGTCGGAATGGACAGACAACATATGAACACAAGAGAGGTTGTGATGTTGTTGTAAATTTATTAGGCCTTTTGTGGTTTTTTTTTTTATATATGATTTTTTGGCTTTGTAAAATAAGGGTGATTGTTATAGGTTAATAAAAGTTTAAGGAAAAAATAAGAACAGAAACAGAGCAGTGATCAATCATTTTGACATTGTGTAAGGTTGTGTGAGACAGTGATGATTTTTTTATGACCACAAAAATCTTTGTAGATCAGTGTGGTTTGTATATAACTTTTTTAAGGAAATGGATCTTTGTTATTTTTTTAATCTTGTTCTCATAGATTTTATGTGAGCATTAATTTATTTTTTTGTACTTGTTGATGTATTTTTGTCAGGTGGCCATGTTATTTTTATTTCAGCTGAAACTATTATGTCTAATAAGGTGTTTTCTGTTTATGTTATTTTTGTTTGGTGAGAAAGCACAGAACAGTTTACAGAGAAAAACAGAATAGTTTAGAAGGGAGAAAGCGGCTTGTTTTTACATACTGTTGGGCTAACTGTGTGCCTCCTGGCGAAGCATACTCAACTCAGGATCTAGGCCTGGGGAGCCTCAAGCCTCAAGCACAGGGGTCTTCCGTCCGGGACCCCAGTCCCTATTTTGTCACGCCTTATTCGGCGGGGGCGTGGCAATGAATATGATCATTTTGTATATCTAAAGTGTACCAATGAACTTAACTAATTTAAAAGCTACATTAATTAAGATGGTGCAGTATTGGTGCAAGCTTAAACACATAAATCAGTGAGTCATACTCGAGAGTACAGAAACAGAACCTCCAGATTTATTGCAAGGGCAACACTGAAAAGAAAAAAGGAAAGGCAATCTTCCTATAAGTAGCACCTCCTGTACTCTACCCTGTAATTCTGGGGCTGCTTCCTGCTAAGTTTTGCAGTAAGATTTACTAGGAGATTGGCACACCGAAGGACCAGTGAAGACAACCCCTTCTCCCAGCTTTGCTTATTCCATAAGCATTTCCCCAGCAATACCCTGCAACCAGCAGCATTTGGGTTCAGCCTCCAGAAACAGCCTCGTCACAGCCCCTCAGAACTATCAGCCCTCACTGGGCACATCCAGCATGTATTAGAAAATGTAGCCCAAACAGAGTTATATGAATGAGTAGGCAGATGGATGGGTACAGTACTTACAGATATATAGATGACTGGAAGGAAGGAAGGGAGTTAGGGAGGGAGGGAGGAAGGGAGGAAAGAAGGAGAGAGGGAAGAGAGGCCAAGCAGACGGGTGGATTGAAATGCAAGCAGGTCTAATGGAAGTCTTGCAGCCCTATGGGTGTGAATGTTTCCAGAATTTAACACAACATCTGGTACAATATGATTTGCTTTTGGTTTGGGGTTTTTGTTTTGTTGTTTTGAGACAGGATCTCACTATGTTGTTCAGACTGGTCTTGGATTCATTGTATAGCCCAGGCTGGCCTTGAACCCGTGTCCATCCTCCTGCTTCATCTTCCTGAGTGCTGAGATTACAGGCAGCGCCACCATGTCTAGCAACAATATGGTTTTATTTCAGATTTTGTGGTAACTGGGAAGTTGGTAATTGATTTTTCAGACCTTTTCACGTCCTCTGTTGGTGTTTATAGACCAGGGAATAATGATGTCAACTTGGGTCGCTAATATCTACCACCAAGTAAGAAGAAGGTTTATTTCATCAACAAACTGAATATCCTGCCAAGTCCATCATTTCAGGATGCAGACAAAACATGACAGTAGGTTTTCCACCCAGACAGTCCTCTCCAGGGAGCAGGGTATAACCTACTCAACATTCAAACAGGAAGAAGAGGCACCACACTAAGAGCATGTTTTCCTAAGACAGCCTGAAATGGCAACCATGCATCAGGAATGGAGACCAGCAAAGCCACAATTTCCAGTCCAGTATTATATCTAATTGCAGACTTCAACGTTTTGTTAATTCAGGGGAAATATCAGTAAATTCACCAAGCACAGACATACTACACAGACGTAGGCTCCCATTACAAGGCAGGAGCCTTGGGCGTGCTGTATTTTTTTATTCCTATTTTAAAAATAAAATATACAACTCATATATCTAGATTCTCCTTGCACCCCCTTTCACCTTATTCCCTTTCTTAAGCCCTCCTGTAGTAGTACATTTGGGCCTTTTCCTTCCCTGCTCACAAATACTTATGTACATTTTTATTTAAAAAGAGATCAAGGGTCTAGGGATGTAGGTCAGTGGTGTTGTGCCCACCTGGCAAGTATAAGGTTCTGAGTTTGATCCCTAGTATTGCAGAGAGAGAGAGAAAGAGAGAGAGAGAGACCACTTAGTAATTCCTGTTTTTACACTCTGAGCTTATTAGACAGAACTTCTGACGATGTCCCTAGGGTCCTACTTCATTCCTCTCAGTCACTGCATTGCACACCCCTGCAAGGTTTATGTCTAATTTCACCCTTTAGGCTTCTGGTCTGCAAGGAGCAAGAACTAGGAGCACACGAGCCATTTTGAAGGCCCAGTTCCTTGTCTCAAATCGATATGGTTTACCCACTAGCATTCCCAAAAGGGATCAGGTGAGTGCCAGGACTTCATATGAAGTCATGCCCTATTTGTATTTTCTGTGGTCCTGTCCTGCATCCCCACACCTTTTCTGGGTTTTCTTGAAACATTTCCGTAATAAACTATGTGCATAGGAATTCTCATGCAAAGCGTGTCTAGGGAAATAACCCAAGGTGTCCAATAATCCATAGACTAGGATGTGCTATTGTTTACTTAACCAGCTTTACTATTAAGGAAATGGTATTTTGTTTCCAACTTTTCCCATCCAATCCATGCTGACACCTATCTGCACAGAGTCCTTCCATGTCTTTAATGTCATCCCACTCTGGCCATTCCAACAAGTTGCTCTGGTGTTTAAGAAAGTTGTCTGGCATCTTGTTGTCATAGTTCAAAAATAAGAATGTAAACACAATTGCAAGGAACCCACTACATTTATTAGTGACTGTGAAGATAGATGACTCATTGTGCTTGTTTACTTTTCCTGGAGTTAGGATCAAAAAGTTCAACCCACACAACTTCCTGAACCACCCGGCTCTCAGATTCCTAACTAATCAATGGTTATCACAAACTCAGGAAACGACAGGTTAGATCCTATTTTATTTTCAGATCAATGACTCAGAAAGGTTCTGTGTCTGAGAAATCACTGGGTCTACCTTTTCCCAACTCCTAAAATGTTCCCAGCTGAAGATGAAACTTGATGATGGAAAAACTTATATGAGGTTGCTGTGAAATTTTCTGGGCATTTCAGAAAACAGAGCTCTAAAAATGTTGAATATTTCTTTTTGAAACCATGATCTGAGGTATATGGAAATCTACTGGCAACATGTTTTGTTTAGAAGACTTTTGAAAGTAGCTGAATTTTCTTTCTCGTGGAATCACCAGACTTCCTCCACACAGCTCTCTTCGCCTTGAACTTTACCCAGCAATGATTTGACTCTTCTACTCCTTCCTCAGGGGTAAATTTGTCTGAGACACCCTCTCCTCTCTGACCACAGATTTCTACTCACTGCATAGTTTATAAATGAAGTTTCAGGATTACAACAGCTCCATCCACATCAAATATGCCCCATAGGGGCCACACCTCATTTTTGAAGCTTTCCAGGGCAGTGTATAAAGTCAGTCCACTTACAACACACAGCATCATGTGACACGGGAGGTGTGGTGGTTGCCACCCTCAACTTGTATGGCAGCATGGCTGGGTGACAGAATGTCAGAAGGTGATGCACACTTGATCGTGTTGTCATGACCCTAAGACCAGCCAGGAACACACATAGGGGGGTCTCCTCTCTGTGTCATCATACGCATTCTAGGAAAGCACTCTGTTCTTCTTCTTCCTTCCTTCCTTCCTACCTTCCTTCCTTCCTTCCTTCCTTTTTCTTCCTTCCTTTCTTTCCTTCCTTTTTTTTCTTCATTTTCTTTCTTTCTTCCTTTCTCTCTCTTTCTGTCTATCTTTCTTTCTTTTTCTTCCAATCAGAGATGACAAAGTCACAAGTAGACTGACTTACCTACATCTCTTATGGTCTCTTACTGACCCATCCCTTCCTATCCTGAAAACAGGATCTCCAGTTGTCCCTGTGAATTCATGCTGTCTGGTGTGAAAGATACAAGGTGAAGTCATCAAGAAGAGAATTAAATCTTCTCAGACAAGCATTGTAGTCTTAATGCCGAGGATAAAAGATACACTGAGTTCAAAGGGCACAGGCCCTGAACTCTCAAAGTGAGAAAAGAATTGACGGAGTAACAATTTTTCAGAGTTTACGTGACCAACCCCCAACTAGTTCATAAGTGGTAAGTCAGAGACTGTAGTCTGCTTCTTTTCCTCCTGGCCTGGGGCTCTTTCCACTGGAGCACCACAGCCAATGTAATTAGAAACACAAAGAGCTCAGGAGAGAACAAGCTAAATGTCAAGGCTGCCTCATCATTCTTGCCCACTCTCTGTAATTCTGATGATGCTGCTGATGTGGATAGAATGGTGTGATCATGTTTTTCTCACCCACAGTGAAGCTGTAGAGCCTGAAGGAAAAGAGCAGGTGCACTTTTCCAGGCTAGCATCCCTGCTACCCAAGCCACCCCCTGCGCCCAGGAACTTCAGCGTGGCCAGTCTGACCCGTGTTGTTCAGAACACAGAATCCTCCACTCCCAAACTGGCTCTGGGCAAAGCCTGTCCCATCAACCCTGTCGTTTATTTAGCCTGGCAGAGTTTTGGATACTAAATAAACAATATTATTCATTGTCTCAAATGTACACAGTCGTATATCCAGAAAAATAATACAATTCTCATTTTTGTATTATAATTGACTTTTTAAAAAGGCACATAGAAAGCTAAAAATCAAGTGTTTTACAAAGGAGTAAAGATTTTATGATTTTTATTTACATAATTGTAAGTGTTCCTATCTTGACAATCTAAATATAGAAATTTACAGAGTAAAATATAAAGTTCATGATGATCCAGGGATTTAGCTCAGTGGTTCTGGCCTCTGCCTGGCAAGTGCAAGGTCCCAAATTCGATCCCTGGTACTGCATATCACAATGCTGGGCGTGGTGTCTTATGTCTGTAATCTTAGAACTCTTGAGGCAGACGCAAGAGGATTGCCGTGAGTTCGAGTCTAACCTGGGGTACATACTGAGTTCACAACCAGTCTGAACTACAAAGCAAGACCCTGTCTCAAATATATATATATATTAGATATTAAATATATATATGAGATAAAAAATAAAGTTCATGCTTTATTACCCCATGCTTCTGCAAAACTAACTTACCTCTATTAATAGTATGATGTACATCTTTCTAGCTTATTCTATGCATTGGCATATATACATATTTACATATACATATATATGTACATATACATATACATATATGAAGAGAGAGGTATGTAGTATAGTAAATTACAATATATATTAAAGATATTTTCATATATATGTATATGTATATTCAATTATTTTTAACAGTTGTATAGTTTTTCATAGTATAACCACATTATAATTTTTTTCTTGAGACAGGGTCTCACTTTGTAGTTCAGGCTGGCCCTGAACTCATTATGTAGCCCAGGCCAGCCTCAAACTCATGCCAATCCTCCTGCCTCTGCCTCCCAAGTTCTGGGATTACAGCCATGAGCCACCACCACCAGCATTATGGTATGTGGTACCAGGGATCGAACTTGGGACGTTGTGCTTGCCAGGCATACACCAGAACCACTGATCTAAATCCCAGCCCCAACATAATAATTTTTTTAAACAAATCCTATATTGATGGCCATTTTAGTTGCTTCAGATATTTGTATAATCATACATATTATATATCATTATTTATGGAAGACATTTCCATCATTTCTTCATATATCCAGCAAATGTTTCAAAGGTAGTTGACTAATCTACTCCTGTAACAGCGTGCTTGCAAACCACAAGTTTGATACATAGGAAAAGGAAAGAATGACATTTCCTATTCAGAAAAAATAATGCTCCTTTACACTGGCTGAGAAAAATAGCAAGTAAGTAACTTCCAAATAAATCACATCAATAACAAAGAAAGAAAAGGACAGTTTTTGATCAGACAAGACTTTTTCCTCTCCTGAGATTTCTCACCTTTCTGCCTGGTTTAATTTTTCTCCAATCAAACTGGATCCAGCAAAACAACAGAGATTATTTTGACATTTACCGATAACTGTGGTTACCAAGGTTTATTTCTCCCTCTGCCTGGGATAACATGGATAATCAGGAATGAATTTTCTAATCGCTGCTCCTGAGTATTTTCATGTACAATGGCAGGACCAAGGAGCACAACTAGCTTGTAAAGAGTTCACATTCAAATGAAGCCCATAGAACACAGTCTTTGAATCCCAGAACAATGGCATTATCCAGCAGCTCTAGAATATCAGGGGAAAATGTCACTAGCTTGTGAAGATTCGATGTAATGGTCTAGGACTAAGACATCCAGCATATTTTAAATGATCGATTATTCCTGACTGTTGTTTGGGACCAGTAATTCCCTGGTGAGGAGATCACGTTAAGTTCATATGAGATCCCCCTCAAGCAAGTGATGGTTAGGAAGGGCTGGAGGACAAGGCTTCCCAGCAGGGAATGGGAAGAGAGGTCTGGACCGACAGGGAGAGTGAGCAGGCTTTTTCTCTTAGCTGTGGCAGAGCTGAACTCTTGAACCAGCTGGATGTGTTTGCCTTTGTTTTGCCTTGGCCCGCACTGGCCAAAAAAAGTGGGCGGATGGATGTCACTGCCTATTTCCTCCTTGTTGTTATTACAGACCTACATTGTTTTTCTCAGACCTACATTTTAGAGAGCTAATTGTTAGAGTCCTCATCTTTCTTCCCCACAAGGAAGCTTTGTTGATCAATTAAAAACAGGCTGAGAGGCAAAGCCTTTCCATTCTAGATCGCGATTTACCACTGAAAATGAAATAAATATCGCCTCTTTTTATTTAGCTAACAATGGGTCCTCCCTCAGAGCTGAACTAGTTTCCCACCCAAGAGAAACACTAGGCCACCGCGTCGCAGTCCGTGCTGACAGCCAGACACCCGCGGATGGTTGTTTTAGTCCCTTGTTTGTACTCCCAGAAAAGGAAGAAAGCTGAGGTTGCTCTTGGTTCATCCCCACAGTGGCCTCGGCCTCTGTCTTACACTCTTCGTGACCTTGGCATCTCCAGGACTGTGCACAGACAGGAACCTCTCCAGCCTCTGAGTTTTGTATGCAAGTTGCTGCCATACCAGAAGACTTCTTTGGCTCCCAGCTTGTAAAACTGACATTTTCCCCTGATATTCTAGAGCTGCTGGATAATGCCATTGTTCTGGGATTCAAAGACTGTGTTCTATGGGCTTCATTTGAATGTGAACTGCTTCCATCTTTTCTATGGAAAAAAAGTGACAAAATTTGTTTGTTTGTTTGTGCAGGGCCAGGGATTTAGCTCAGTGGTTCTGGTGACTGCCTTGCAAGTACAAGGTCCTGAGTTCAATCCCCGGTAACCACATACAACAATGCCAGGCATGGTGGTTTATGCCTGTAATCCCAGCACTCAGGAGGCAGAGGCAGGAGGACTGCTGAGTTCCAGGCTCACCTGGGTTACATAGTGAGTTTGGAGCCAGCCTAAACTACAAGCTGAGATCCTGTCTCAAAAAAATAAAAAATAAAATATAAATTGTTTGTGCAGGTCACATGGCAAAATTACTCTTTAAACAGGAGACTAAGAAAGTTCAACTCCAGCCTGATAGACACCAGCACCACCTCCACCAATCAATTAATGAATTAGAACACAAAACAATACAAGAGCAAGAGGAGAAAACAAGAGGCTAAAGCACGGCATAGAAAGTCTGGTCAGTTGGTAGCAGTGACAGCATCTTCCACGGCAGCTGACAGCTTTCTACACATTGCGCAGAACTTCTGGAACGTCTCAGGCACTGTTTCCAAGAAGTAATTCACCAAATTGAGCCAGATCACGTGTCAAGTCGTCTCAGTCCCGCTGTTGTGACACCTGGCGCGGCCTCAGTTCGCTTTCCTCACTGGAACCATTTCTCATCACATCATCGCAGAGTTGAACTGCAGATCTTGGAGGCTTCACTTTAGCAGTGTGGGCTTCTAAGATACTAAAGTTATTTGATTTAGTTGACAGCTCAGAGTATGATGAGTTCCTGCTTCTTTTAAATAGGAGCAAGTTTTTGCTTTTGTTTTTGTTTTTCTCAATTTGTCCCCTATAAATTACTAGCATAATTACTAGTACTTAGCATAATCTGGGATGATGGCAAGAAATCCATGAATTCTGAATGAATGAATGAATGAACCGGGTTTATCCCAGGTCTTCTCTGTCCCCTGTGACACCCTCTCTGGTGATGAGGGCATCGCTAACAGTCCAATGTGCCTTTGTACTCAACTGCCCTCTTCAGTTTCTCCTTCTACCCTCATCCATTGTGAGCTGCTGATCTAAAAGATTAAGAGTAACTTGTCCAGATATAGTCAGCTTGTAGTCAGATGAACTTATCCCTGGGTGAGAAAAACCAGTTTTTTGCCTGGGCTGAGAAATGCATCAGGGTCCAACTTCACCCACAGAACCTGCTCAATACAGCTTTTTCTGGGTCCTATGTGCAGTCAGATCTGGTCCGAACTACAATAAGGTTAGAGTTTCTCTTTAAAACAAAAGAAAATCCCAAAAATGAGCATCAAATTAGTCCAGAAAGACCAGCTATCTGTAGAGAAATCTCTGCCACTTTACTGAAGCACATCTCCTGAGACTGTTGAGTCAGTTGCCCTGCAGAACAGAGCCTGCTCTGCACTCCTGTCCTTCACTTGATGTTCCCTGTTTGCCAAGTATGTTTTCTTCCCCTTGAGAGGGCCATTGCGTGTACTCTGCATTGGACACCTCGTGCCCAGGAAGGCACAGACAGCTGAGCAAGGCCAACTCAGGCCTGGGTGAGCTGAGGAAAGAAATAGGGGATAAGCTCTGCAAGTTGTAAAATGACAGAATAAGTTCTCTCACACCTTCTCTAACAGAGGGGACCTGCAAAGTGAATTGGGGTGGGGAAGAAAAGAACAGCCCCTCCAAGGAAATAGTGTCAGCCCCAAGTAAATGGCCACCTCCATTTCATAGGACTCAGGGACAGCTCCCAGAACCCAGCCTGTTCAGAGTGGCCATGCACCTGGTCCCTGTCTCCAGAGGGTCACAGAGGTTTAGCTCTTCTTGTCATTCTTGACTAGTTTAATCCAATGATGCACTCTAAGATTTAACACAAAGTAAAGGAAGTCTTGGGTTGCATTTCCCTCACAACTTGGAGATGGACGAAAAATGCTAAATTCATTGTCCTGGGACCAGCTTCCTCAAACCAACCAAAATGATACCTGCCTGTCTCTTTCCCTCTTCTTTTCCCTCCTCTCCTTCCTTCTGTGCCCTTCCCACCCTCTCTCTAGTACTGGGAATTGAACAGGAGCCTCACATTTGTTCAGCAAACATTCTCTCACTAAGCAATACATCTAAACCTTTTTACTTTATTTTGATACAAAATCTCACTAAGTTGTCCAGACTAGGCCCACACCTATAATCCTCCTGCCTCAGCTTCCCAAGTGGCTAGAATTGCATGCCCAGTTATGGCCCAGAGACACTGTGGTCTTTAAAAAAGAAATCTTTTTGGTTTCCTTTACTCAGACATTCTCTGAAGCACTTGTTTTCTTCAAACAGCTATCTTGGTCGTCTTGGAGATTGAAACACCTGAAAGCTCCTTGTGAATCAATTAGATGGTCAGCTCTCAAGGGGCGCAAGTCTTCATATATTTTCTATCTCTAATTCTTAGAACAATGACTTGCATATAGTAGGCATTCAAGAGATGCTTGTTGGTAGGAATAGCCTCCCTTGAGTCATACTGTAAAAGCTTTGCTGGAATAAATAAAATGTATATATCAAGCTGCACAATAATTGAACCTGCTACTTTTTAAGAACAGTTTTAAGGGCATCATGGAGAGAATACTTTCACCCCACAGAACCACCTGGGCACCTGCCATAAAAGTGAAAGCATGGGAGGCAAACGGTCATGAAGATTCTGCTGGACCGTGGTTCAGAGTGGAAATGAGCAACGACTTCTGCACTGAGGGGTGACAATGTGCCCTGGCCAGGTCCATGCCAGGCAGGAGGAAGTGCCAAATAATCAGGAGGCAACATGTTCATAAAAATCAGGTAATTGCAGAGCTGGCACAGATCCTTAAGAACTCGTCTACAAAGAAATATTCAAGAATTCACAGTGAGGCAAATAAATAGAAAATAAATGGGGAAAAAGGACAAATAATAAGTATAAAAAGGGGAAAGGAAATAGAAATGTCTTACAATAGTAGGAATGATCCCTCCTGCTGCCAAGAATGAACGAAGTCTACAATTAGAGGATGAAGCTTCGAGGAGAAACAGGGTATGTGTACATCCTTAAGTCACCTCAAAAATATTTATTCACAGCTGTGGCATACTGTCCCCTTCAAAGCAGAGCTTATTATCTCCTGTTTGAATGAAGTTTGGACTAAATGATTCATTTCTATATTATGGAGAACTGAAGGGGGAAAGTATTAGCTTAACAGTGGAAAAAACACACCAAAATGATCAATGTTGATATCACCAGTGATAGCCCATGTTGAGGTTGTGCCCTCCTGATATGACATAACAAGATGTGACATAACAGTTTCATCTCTGAAGTATCCCTCCAAAATGGCTCATGATCTATTCAACAAAATCATGAGAAAACAAGAGCCTGATTGAAAAAAATTCTACAAAATACTCAACTAGCATTTTTCAAAAGTTCTAAGATCATGAAAATAAGGAATGACAAAGAAATCATCACACATTGAAGGAATCTAAGATGTGACTACTGAATGCAATGTGAGATCCTGGACTAGATTCTGGAACAGAAAATGGGCCTTAGTGTAAAAATTGATGCAGTCTGAATAAGGTTTATAATTTCGATAATAGTATCGTTCTGATGTTAATTAAATTCTTAGTTTTGCTAAATACACAAGAAGTTTATAAGAAGTTTGCTTTAGGAAAAGCTGTGATAAATTATATATATATATATATATATATATATATATATATATATATATATATATATATTTCTTTGTTGACTTTTTAACTCTTCTAAAAAGCTAAAATTAGGGGCCAGGGATTTGGCTCAGTGGTTCCAGCACCTGTCTTGTAAGCACAAGGGTCCAGGTTCAATTCCCTGGTAACCACATCACGCAGCAACAATCAGCACCACATACCACAGCGCCAGGGGTCGTGGCTAATGCCTGTAATCCCAACACTCGGGAAGCAGAGGCAGGAGGATTGCTGTGATGTGAGTCTGAGGCTGAGCTCGGGGCCAACCTGAACTACAAAGCGAGACTCTGGTCTCAAAAAAAAAAACTAAAATTATTTCAAAATAAACAGGTTTTCAAAAACAATCTAGTCTAACTTTCTTTTTACATATGACAAATTAGGAAGGCTAATTTGCAGTTTTCTGCATCATTGTTTTTTATCATTACATAGACTTCATTCTAACAACTCACAAAGAATTAAGTTGCCCCTAGAATTGAGGTAGCCTACCTTTCATAATAGCATCTGAAAAAAATCAAAATATCTAGGACTCAATCTAATGAAAGAAGGAAGTCAGGGTAAAGACCTTTACATCAAAAACTACAGTTTTTATCCTCGAAGAGGATATCAAAAAATGGAAAGATATCCCTTGTTCTTGGATAGGAAGAACCAATATAGTAAAAATGGCCATACATTCAAACCTGTTACACAGCTTAATGGAATCCTGATCAAAATACTGATAGCCTAGCTCACAGAATAAAATTCATTTGGAACCAGAAAAGACCTAGAATAACAAAAGCAATTTGGGGTAACAATTTTGCACCACAATCTGTGGCTTGAAATTTTAACACAAACTACAGTGATAAAAACAGCATAATACTGGCAAAAAAACAGACCCAAGAATCGATGGAACAGATTATAAGATGTGGAAACAACTCTAGACATATTCGGCAATCTTATCTTTGACAGAGGGGTCAAATACCTTCCCTGGAAGAAAGACAACCTCTTCAATAAATGGCGCTGGAAAAACTGGTTTTCCACATGCCCAAAACTAAAACTAGACTTATTTCTCTCACTGTGCACTAAACTAAAACTAAAATGGATTAAAGATCTAAATATTGAAATAAACATTAAATAAGCTGTAAGATAGAATACATAGAACTATTGAAGACATAGTGTAGGTAAAGACTTTTGAACAAAACCCTGATTACATAGGAAATATCACTGAGAATCAACAACTAGGACCTCATTGTATTCAAAAGCTTTAACACAACAAAAGAAATCACCAACAGAGTAAAGAGAAAACCTACAACAACGTGGGAAACAAAAAAAAAAAAATTGTGCCAGGGCCAGGGATATAGCTCAGTGGTTCTGGTGCCTGCCTTGCAAGTGCAAGGACCTGGGCTTGATCCCCAATAACCACATACAACAATGCTGGGCATAGAGACTCTGCCCATCAGCAATCAGAACCACATACCACAGGTGACAGGCATGGTGGCTCATGCCTGTAATGCCAGGACTTGGGAGACAGAGACAGGAGGACTGCTGAGAATTCAAGGCTGTGCTTAGGGCCAGTCTGAACTAAAAAAGTGAGACCTTGTCTTAAAAAAAAAAAAAAAAAAAAAAAAAATCTGTGCTGACTGTTCCTCAGATAAAAGATTAATAGCCAGAATACATAAAACACCCCCCAAAAATCAGATCCTCCAGACTTAAAGGCCTAATTCAAACGTGAGCATCAGAAATCAACAGACATTTTTAAGAAGAAATAAAAGCAGCAAAGAAACATCAGAAAAAATGTTCAACATCATTGGCCGTTCAAGAGATGCATATGAAAACAACACTGAGATTGTATCTCACTCCAGGAAGGATGGCTGCTATCAAGAAAACAACCAATATCATATCTTTTCTCTGGTATGAGAAAATGAAGATGTAAGTGAGCTCCAGGATATATATTAGGTATTGTATAATAGAAAATATTTAAAAGGAAATGGTATATAGGGGTAAATAAAAAGTGGAAAACTGGGCCGGGGATTTAGCTCAGGGCCAGGGATTTAGCTCAATGGTTCCGGCGCCTGTCTTGCAAGCGCAAGGACCTGGGTTCGATCCCCGGTAACCACATACCTATACTGGGTGTGGAGACTCACGCCCAGCAGCAACCAGTACCACATACCACAGTGCCGGGCGTGGTGACTCACGCCTGTCATCCCAGCACTCGAGAGGCAGAGTCAGGAGGATTGCTGTGATGAGTTTCAGGCTGAGCTCAGGGCCAGCCTGAACCACAAAGCGAGACCCTGTCTCAAAAATAAATAAATAAATAAATAAATAAAAATAAAAAAAATAAAAAGTGGAAAACTAATGTAATGGTAATAAAAAAGGAAAAACGTATTTATCTAGGGGTGGGGGAGGGTTGTGGGGGAGTAAGGGAATGGGAAAAACAGAATCAAATTGTGTCATATCATATACTGGTACAAATTGTCAATGCTGAAAGTGACTAGGATGTGTGTATATAATTTACCAATAAAGATTTGAATTTTTTTTAAAAAAGAGAACAACCAATAACAAATGCTAGCGGGACAGTGGGGGAAAAAGGAAACTTCTCCACTGTTGGTGGGAGTGTAGACTGGTGCATCCACTGTGGGAATCAATGCGGAGATTCCTCAAGACTGTAGGAATAGAGGTTCCATTTAACCCAGCTATTCTCCTTCTTGGTATCGTCCCAAAAGAATTAAAAACATCATACCACTGTGATATATGCATAGCTGTATTTATTGCTGCACAGTTTGCAGTAGCTAAACCTTGGAAACAGCCCAAATGTCCATCAACAGATGAACAGATAATAAAGAGGTGAGTTTTTAGAACGATGGAGTTCTACTCAGACATGAAGAAGGTAAATTTGAGGCACTTCTCTGTAAATAGAGGCACACTAAGATTCTCCTCATAAATGAAATAATTGGACACACATGTAAATACTGCTTTATTTCTCTGGTGTGAGAAAGCAAAAATGCAAATAAGCAGCAAAATGTTAATAAACATTGGGAAATAGGAAGAAAATGTTCAAATGAGAAGGGAGACAAGGGGGGAGAAAGGGATTAAAAAATAGAAGGAAAAAATGGAAAAATTTATGTAAATAAGGAGGAGAAGGTTTGAAGGGAGGGCAGGGGAATGGGAAAAACAAGAAGAAACAAGATTTACCACATAAAATTCCCTACAATGAACATTACCATTATGTATATATGTTGTATCCCCAAAATAACCAAAGATAAAAATAAGAATTACTTTATCCAATATGTTAAACATCATTTTACAAAACAGAGTACTTTTGAGAAATGCAATCATGTTCAGCTTCAAATTATACAAAATAAAATTTTCAACTGATAAAATACAAAAAAAGAGTGAAACTCTGCTGAATCCTAGGAGTGTGTAGGCTGCAGCCCCACTGTGTGGAAGCATGCAGTAAGCCGACAGGGCTCTGAATATGTACAGATATAGATATAGATATAGATATAGATATAGATATATAGATCGATATAGATATAAATAAAATTTTATATATAATATACATATAATATATAAATATATATATTTGAATGTATATAAAATATATATTATACCTGAATATGTAATATAATATATATTACATACCTCAGTATAAAAATACCAGAAATTGACACCTAAATTTAAGTACTAATGTTTAGTGGATCGTGACTGACTTTAGAGGGAAGTTTTAATCTAGGCAGAGAGAAGAGAATGTAGAACAGTCCAAGAATGCGGAATGTGCTGGCTCCCTCAGAAAACTAAAGACTGGCGAGACTGGGTCACTGGAGCACACTGGGCAGGGAGGCCCGGGGAGCAGACCCTTGGCCACGCTAATGCCTTGTGCTTTTTTGTGGCAAACATGTGCACAGCCTTTCAGAGGACTTATGCTCAAGAATGGTCAATTTTCAACTTTTTAAAAAGTGTTGTAAATTATTTTTTAAAGTTAATTTGTTTTAAAATACAAAGATTTTTTTTTCTTTGTAGTTCAGATTGGCCCTGAACTCACTATGTAGCAGCTAGCCTGGAACTCATGACAGTCCTCCTGATTCTGCCTCTTGAGTGCTGAGATTACAGGCACGAGCCACCACACCCAGTACTGTGGTATGTTGTACTGATTGTTGGTAGGCATGAGTCACCAAGCCTGGTATTATTATATGTGGTTACTGCAGGTCAAATTTAGGATCTTGCGCTTGCAAGACACGCACTGGAACCACTGAGCTAAATCTCTCGCCCAGAATTTATTATTTTTTAAAGAAAAACAAACAGCTATTATCTCAGAATTAAATGCATTTGCCTATCACTTCAAGAAAAGCAATTGACAGCGTTTCTTGTCAATAACATTTTCAGATTTTCAAGTACAAATTAGAGGCCATGTGTGGTGGCTTGCGCCTATAATCCCAGCACTCAGTAGGCAGAGGCAGGAGAATTTCTGTGAGTTCGAGGCTAGCCTGAGCTGCATACTGAGTTCAGGGCCAGCCTGAACTACCAAAGATACCAAAGAACTACCAAAGCGAGATACTTTCTCTCAAAAAAAAAAAAAAAAAAAAAGGATGAATTACAATTCTGGAAAACGTACTAAGACTGAATAATTTCTAATACTTTAACAAATTTCCCATGCACCTGGAGGGATTTTCATCAATGTGACATTTTTAAATGTTGTATTATGAAATATCTCAATATTTGGAAGATCTCCACAAGCCAGTGATCCAGTATTTCCCAAATGACCTATATTATTCAGAACAGGCAGGGATATAAACAAAATCAATTCAAGGAACAAACTGCTGAGTGTGGCAGCACATGAATGGAATCCCAGGCCTTGGGAAGCTGAGGCAGGAAGATCACTGTGAGTTTGAGGCTAGCTTAGGATACATAGTGAGTTCAAGACCAGCCTGAACTACATAGCAAGACCCTTCAAAAAGAGAAACCAACCAAACAAAAACAAAAATGAAGCAAAGAACAAGATGGACCAAATGTATTTCAACATAAGAAAGCAGGAGGTTGGGGACTTAGTGGTTCCAGTGTCTGCCTTGCAAATGCAAGATCCTGAACTTTATCCCTAGTAACCACATTACCACAGTGCCGGCCATGATGGCTCACACCTGTAATCCCAGCACTCGAAGAGGCAGAGGCAGGAGGATTGCTGCAAGTTCAAGGTTAACCTGGGCTACATAGTGAATTCAGGGCAAGCCTGAACTACAAAGGATACCCTGTCTCAACAATAAAATCTTTAAGGGTACAATCTTCTAACCAAAAAAGTGCCTTATAGCACCAACTTTACAACTTTAATTGTTCTCAATTCAAATCACTCCACTGTAGTTAAGTTTCACTTTTAACAAAAGGATAGGGGAGGCAGAAATCCCTAGGGTTTATAAAGCCCAGGTTAATCATTAAAGAAGGCTGGGAGACCACACACACACACACACACACACACACACACAGTAGACAATGTACTATGATAGTTGAGACTTCTGTGATAGTCAGGGGTTTGTCTTCTTTGTTTGTTTATTATCATTTTATTTTGTCTTATTTCACAGAGAAATACCAGTACTAACATAAGCAAACCTCTGCTGTTTCAGACAAGGGTGAATTTAGAATGCAAGCATCTATCAGTATGGAGGCACACAGTGAATACTGTCCCAGAAAACCTGGCCCTTATGGGAGGGTAAGGTAGAAGATACATGAAACCGATTAAAACCTGCATAAGCCCCTAGCTTCACTTGTTTTAGTTCATTGGTGTGATGGTTAATTGTGATTTGCTATGATCATTGTGATACATCAGTGTGACTTAAATAAGGACCTTCAGCTGATTAGTAAAGTTCTAGGAATATCTGTGGATGATTGCCATGTAAACCAGCAAATGGAGAGGAGAAGATGTACCCAAGTTTGCACAGCACCAGCCAATAGGCTTGTAGCCTGGAAGAAATAAAAACAGAAAGAAGGAAGTGCTCCTTTTTTGGAAGAGCTTAGGTCTTTGCCATAGCCTTTGGACATTAGTCTTCAGTTTCTTCTGCCGTGTTACACAGACTTCTACCTGCAGCTCCACAGTAAAGTCCCTGCCTTTGAGCTTTGCTCCAGGATCTTCCTGCTCTCCAGTGTACAGAGGACCATTGTGGATTCTCCGGGCTGTCCTCCCTCAGACTGACCTGGACTCTGCCCGCACTGATCATGTAAGCCAACCTAGTAAATCCCCTTGTATAATGATACATATGTTTTCCATTGATTCTGTTCCTCAAAGGAACCCTAATACATGTGGTTTTAGAGGTCAGATAGCTCAGCAGTATACTGCAATTGGTTTTGTTATAGACAACACAGTTGAGGAACGATAATGGTTGCCCAAGCTGTTTTGCAGGAACTTGGAGACTGCTGTTGTCTACCTCAAACCAGATGAAGCCACTGACCCTTGACTTGGGCCTGCCTGCACTGGTGCCCCATGGGAGCTTTTGATGTCCAACGGCCAAAATGCTCCCTTCCAGAATATTCTAATGCCTCCATTTTACAACGATGTGTCCTCGGCAGTCATTGGTCTCTTCACTTGCCCTTCCCTCCAGTCACATTTCCTTGTGCCGGCAAGGACATCTGACTCTAAGGGTATGTGAGCATCCTCAGCTTCCTCCCCTTAAGGAGACACATTGTTCATTTAGATGCAGACAGACCTCTCCAGAGCCCCAGTGATTAAAAAGCCTTTTGTTAATTAATATGCAACTCAATTTGCATTTCTTAGTCTGGTGATTCATCAGATAGTGCCTGGCTAGCTGTGATTTAGCTAAAAGCAATGACAAATCTGAGATTTAATCCTCGTAACAGTGAAAGAAAGCTCAGGCAGGATCCTTAAGTTCTCAAAACTTCGACTGTGTACCTGTAATATGGGGATAACAATGTTACCTGGCAGTGAAAATTTCTGTATCAAAATATAAAAAAGCGCTGGGGATATAGCTCAGTGCAAAGGCCCTGGGTTCAATCCCCAGTACCACAAACGGGAAAATGGGGAGGGAAACACCTATCTTTAGAATTCAAAAGTATCATATAACTCAGAATTTTAAAACTCACGTTTTAAAGCCATTGAATTTATTATATCATATTTTTAACTCAAATTTTTCCCTCCATTTCCCATTAGTCCAGTCCTCCTAGGATTCATTCATCAAGCTGAATTAATTCCTCACTATTCTTTAATGCATTGTGTCTCTTAGTCACCAGTAGTACTGATCATGCATTTAATGATACCACTGAGAATCTGCCTGCATGGAGTCTACATTCTAGTGGAAGACGACAAAAAACAAATAAGTTAATTCATACTCTGTGAGATAGCAAAGAGTGACAGAAAATGACATAAGGGGCCAGGGATTTAGCTCAGTGGTTCTGGTGCTTCTCTTGCAAGCCCAAGGTCCCAGGTTCAATCCCCAGTAACCACATACTGAGTATGGAGACTCACACCCACCGGCAATCAGTACCACACACCGCAGTGCCAAGCGAGGTGGCTCACGCCTGTAATCCCAGCACTCAAGAGGCAGAGGCAAGAGGATTGTTGTGAGTTTGAAGCTGAGCTCAGGGCTAGCCTGAACTACAAAGTGAGACCCTGTCTCAAAAAAAAAAAAAAATATGTCATGGAAAGGCAAGATACTTTGATGAAGTGACATTTGAATGGGGGTTGGGAGGAAGTGTTGGAGGAGCGCAGTGCTTAGCTAGTTGGAGTGGTTATGAGCAGAGAGAAAAGCAAGGATCCTGAAGTAGACACGTCTTGTTAGAGGATGTGCACAAGGCTAGTGTAGTGAGAGCAGAGTAAGGAAGGGTGGAAGCAGCTGAGACCAGCCAGCAACTGGAAACAACTTTATATGTAGGAACTTGGGGAGGCCACGACAAAGTCTTTGGTGTCCATCCTGAGATGGAAGTTATGGGAAGAGAGATAAGATGCAAGTTAGACTTTCAAAGATCATCCTGAGATGATCTTATTCGACAGTAGGCAGAAGGGGCAAAGACAAAATAAAGCAGTAGACAGTGGTGCCTCAGAAGAGGCGAGAGTGGTCGGAATGGTGGGGCATGGGAATAGTATGAGCTTCATCACCTGAGTTTGCCAATGGACAGCATGTAGAATTTGAATGAGACTAGCTCAGAGGTAGAGCACTTGCCTAGCATGAGTGAAAACTGGGTTAAGTCACTAGCTGAAAAAACAAAACCACAGGAGTCATAGACATTCCTAAATTTCTGTTCATTTGTCCACTTACTGAAATAAGGCTGATGGATTCACACTGAATTTGATTGTGTAGGACACAGAGTCCAAGAGAAGTTCAAGCATACACATGGAAATTTAAGCATATATATTTATAATAAATTCTAGGACAGTTTTTCTCCTATCCAAGTACTAACCAAGCCCAACCCTGTTTACCTTCTGAGATCAGACAAGATCCAGCAGGTTCAGGGTGGTGTGGCCAAAGACCTGTTTTTCTTCAAATACACTTAATTCTGACCCCGCTAGTAGCAATGTTTAGGCTTCCATGAAACACAGAGTTTCTGTTCAAAGAAATAAGCAACAGAAAGATAGAAGTCAGAGTGTCATGCTTTAGATGGCTTTAGCTTTCCCCCGGGCAGAAATCTCTGAGGTCAGAAATCTGGGGTCTAATTGTACAATGTAAATAGGTGTGTTAGGGAAGCAGTGACTTGAAAGACAGGGAGAGAGTGCTATGTGGAGAGGAGACCACATTTCCATGGCAAGAAGCTATGCTTCCATATTGTAAAACTGCTCTCATCAATAACTACAAACTTCAGGACTGGAGAAACTCTTCTTTCACCGTTAGATGTCTCTATCTCAGTAATCAGGGAAACGAAAACTGTACTACACAAGTTATAGGCATTTTCAAGAGAACTCATGTTTTGTGGGTATATGTGTTCTTTGTGTTTTTAAGTTTTATTTGCCTGTAATTTAACAAAAAAATTAAGCATCCACTGTTGATACCATCATCCCAAACAAGGTGCTCAACACACCCACTGTTGTAAACCTTGTGATTCACTCATTGCTCAGGTAGTACAGCTCCAGTCCTGTAACTCTCAGGAGTCTTATCCTGCGTAGTCCGGACAGAGCTGGCCATTTCAAAAGAAAGAGTTTTACCAGAGCTGTTAACACCAAAGAGCTCCAGAGACCAGCAGCCAAAGAGCGCTTGGTGGGGTCAACCTACAATGTCCTTCACAAGCCAGCATCAGATGAAGACAGGCAGCAGTGAAAACCAGCTGCAGGCTGTCAACTGCCAGCACCCAGAACTACCTGGTGACATCAAGCTGCCAGCAGATTTGTTGGTTCAGAATTTCCACCTGAATCAAGCCAAAGCACCCAGGCTGACTGACACTTTGTGTTAACCACTGTAGTCACCTTACATAGGTGGATCCCCTGCTCTCTCCCCTTACTGAACTTAGAAGGGTCAGCCTAGGCCAGTGGATCTCAATTTATCCCTCTCAGAATCATGCAGGACAACCTAGTCCCTCCTACCAAGTACGGATGCTTTGAACCTTTAAATTATAAATTTCACAGCCTTCCAGAATGAGACAGCCTGATGTAGATTTTGGAAACTCTAGGCAACTGTGTTGTGCAACTCTGATTAAGAACTGCTGAATGCAAAACGATGAGCTCTGACATCTCCCTGCTTAGGCATAATCCCATTTGGCTGGTGCCCGACGAGTAGGTCAAAAGCCTGATCAGCCCACGACTGGCATGATCGGGGATGTCCCCAAGCAAGGCCTGATTAGCTACGGGGTGAGGCCCATTATGCAAAAGGACAAAGCAGCGGACTCCAGAGCCACGTGGGCTGTACACATTCATTCCACCCCCTGCAGAGCTGATGGCTGCACTGGCAACTGCAGCTCGAAAGCTCCACAGGGAATCTTGTGAAGGTGCTGAGACAGGGAAGAATCCGCGAGACCAGCAGTTTGCGGAGAGAAAATGGCTGCTCAGAAAGGTTTGTCGCTGTGAAATAATCTCTAAGTAAAATAAGAGTTGCAGGTATCCCTCCCATGCACTCCCCCCCAGGGGGTCTGGACTGAACCTGGATTCTTCCTACCCAGGTCCTTCTGTGCCACGCAGAGCCTCCAACCAGGATGGGTGTCCCACTCCACCCCAGCCTCACTCCCGCTCATCTCATCGGCACAGCTGCAAATGCTTCAGCTAGAATTACAAGTAGTTAACAAGCAGTACCAGAGGACATGGCTAACTACTTAGAGAGGGGTGGGGGAAGAGTTAACTAGATCACAGCACCATCCCGTACACGTCAACTTGAGGGTTTTTTAAAAATCAGATTACTCAAAAGGAAATAAATATTGGTGAATATCTGTTTGTGGATGGAAAAGACCAAATTTAAACAGCAAGACTACAAAGGAATTATTGAGATTCCACAGTGAGTGTTTAGAGTTCACAGTCATCAGAAACCATTGTGAGCACAAGGAAAACAACATGCTAAGGAAATTTTCCCATAAATTTGATCCCCCAAATTATCTTGAAATGTAACTCATAAGCCAACCACCTGATTACTCATTCTTTAATATTCAGTAAGTGACTACAGACCTGACCTGAGACCACACAGATGATCAGAGTCTGACCTAAAAGGTCATGAACTCTTTGCAGATTCCTACAGCCCAGCTAGGAAATATGTAGCTCTCATCTTTTAGAGAAGACTTTTCATTTTCTTGGAAGCTAACCTGAAAGACTGGGCCAGATCTGAGAGCAGAGATCTTCTTTGTGAAGCCAGTGCCTCAGCTCCTGCACACAACCCTGAAGAAGGGTCAGGTCGGGCTCAGAACTCTGGGAGCAGGTCCCCAAGCTTGTCAAATGTCCTGCCCACCGTGGAGTTTCCGATCCTAACCCAGGGCGACCGCTCTCCTTGGGGTCCCAGGTGGCTGAAATCTGTTCTCTTCACAGGGACAGAAAAGTGTGAGTGATGGAGGGAGACTAATTAGAGGCTGAGATCATTTGGGGGATGTCGCGGTGAGAGTACAGATTGGATATACGTGTTCTGGCTCTCAAGTTTTGGCAACCAGTAAGAGGCAGAGAAGTTCAATCAAATTTTTTTTTTTTTTTTTTTGCCTGCTTAGAAAGGGCTTGAGGTAAGTCAGAAGAGCAGAGAGTGAAAGTAAACCTAAAATAAAATATATCTTCCTGTAACAAGATTCGCTGCTGTCTGAAAGGACTGAGGGTGGGGGTGGAACAAAGGGAATAAAGATTGATATTTTTGGATGGCAGACACCACAATAGACATACAGCACTATACATGTGTCAGACCCAGAGGACTATGTAACACAAAGCATGACTCTTACTGTAAGCCACAACACATTCCCAGCAACAGACTGGCACGCTCCACCAGCTGTAACCCCTGAGCCATACCAGGACAAGATGTTAATGATGGGGAGGCTTGCGGGGCCAAAGAGGATTACAGGAAATCCCTGTGCCTCCTGTTCTGCTTTCTCCATCAGCCCAAAAGCACTCTTTAAAAATGTCACATAAATACTCTTTGTTCCCCACCCCCAGAAAAGGATCAGAGGTGTACTCGTTTGTGTATTTCAACCAGGTATTTTATTGGTCTGGCAATTGCAAAATATACAAATTTCTCAAAGGCATCCCCTGTGTGAAGGCCAGCACAGCTTCCACCCAGGTCATTAACTCAGACAAATATACAGAACAGAAAGAAGTCATAAGTCACACATAAAAGATCCCCAACCCATTAACAATTAAACTCAATCTATACAGCTTTCTATTTTTAAGCTCCCTTATACATATTAAATAAATAAATAGCACATTTGCTATCAAAATAATAAAAAAATAAATTTCAAGTATTACAAATGAAAATATCATTGGTGTGGTTCAAACAGTTTTTCTTCGCCCCCAGAAAGGAAGAGCTTTGTCCGTGGTAGAAGGAGAGAGGGAAATTCACTCAAAGACAAATATGCAAAGTTTAAAAAAAAATTGGTCCCAGTTATGTTTCATTTTATTTTGAAGAGCAGGGAGGGGGGGAAACCAGTAGAAGCACAAGTTCCATGACTACAGCTCAGCTCCTCGTCCACTGCCCTCCCTTCTCAAAGGCAGGCCACTAGCTTTCCAGTAAAGGTGCATGCCACCTTCCCCACGGTCTCCCACCCCTGGCCCTTATGTATAAGCTTTCTCCCCACCTACCCTTACCAAACTGATGTCTCATGCTAGGTAAAGCCTTCTTTACGTCTGTACTGACCCTGGATTAGCACAGGTAAGAAGGGACCACATCCTTCTGCAGCCATTTTCTGCATCGGACTTGATAGTCCGTATTAATACAGAGAGGATGAGGCTGGAAACTGACAAGTAAAAGACAGTCTCAGGAGCGAAGCTGCAGGCTCCTCGGGTTGAAAAATACTAGCAACCTGCACACAGCCTGCCAAGACCCAAGACAGTGGCACAAAGGGGAAACAGCCCAAGTCGTAAGCTGCCCAAGGATGTACACAAGGCCCTCCCTCTTCTGGTACCCTGCCGATTAAAAGGGGACAGAGTGGGTGGGGAGGAGCTCAGTGGTTTAGAAGAACACAAACTTGATGAAAAGTGTCTGATGCATCACTTCCTACTTAAACCCAATTACAGTCATGTATTCTTGAGTAGGTCTCTCAGGCAAACAAAGATGGCGCTTCACCCCAGTGTGTTCATCCCCCACTCTCATTCCAGGTCCTGCCCCTTGAGCTGGAAAAAGCACAATCACAGGGCTCACAAGAAGGCAGGAAGAAAAAAAAAATAACCTTTGGTACCAGCTTGAGACATCCTTAAAAGGGTTATTTGTATGAACTACACTGCTGAGTGCCCGAATGGTTTCCTCTGGACATAGACACACTCTCCTGCTCAGGTATTTCAAGGAATAAGGGAGAAAAAATGGACAGGCAGAAACTACAGGAGTTCAGAATCACATGTCCCATCAGCCCGGCTTTTCAATCTCTGCAGTAATGCCATGGATGCCAGAAAGACAGACAAAACAAGGATGACAGTCCGCCCCACTGAACTCCTCAAGGTTCTCAGCATGATGCCAGGTAGACAGCACTCAACAAAAACCAGCAGATGGCATCTGTAAGGAACCCTTGCATGGGCCATCATCCTGCCTGGGAAACATGGCGGCAGGTCATGAATCCCAGAGGGAGGCCAGGTGCTTCCTGTATCATTTCACACATGATCTTGCAGAGTCCAGTGCTCCAAGCTTCCCCAATCTCACAGGCATGTCCAATTCCTCCCACTAGAGGAGGTTCCAAGCCCCCCAGGGCCTAACGCCCCAACATCTACCATAAGTTCCTGAAGAAAGGTGCAATGTTTAGATCACACTTCTGCCACAAAAAAGTGCAAAAGCGAGCAGCTCCGAGAAAGGAACTCACTCAGGTACCTCCAAGTCCAGGTAGGAGAGCAGAGGACGCTCTGAGCTCCCTGACAGCGGCCTCAGTCGTCCTCTCTCAGCAAGACACGTCTTTCTGCCCACGCAGCCAGCCTGTCCTTGGACTCAGGGCTGGGAAGGTGTGAGGACACCAGGGGAGTCAGGGCACGTTACTGCGCAGCTGCCAGGGAAGGCTCAGCTCACGGACTCCTCCCAAGAGGTCCCAACCCAGCCAGTGCCCATCCCTTCAGGCAGCATCTCCTTTCGCAGAGGCACAACAGTGCAACATGGAAGACTTCAAACAGGCCTTGGCTCCAGCACTTATGATTCGGTTCTCCTCCAGTTTCAAGATCCTCTGCCAGTCTTGTCTCCCCTGCTAGCGTTGTGCCAGAACAGGATCACAGAAATGAACTAGAACGGCACAACAGGACCAGTGCCCCTTGGGCTCCTCTCAGTTCCCACACTGCTCCTCATCCTCCCCAGCCTTGTGGAGGGCGTGGGAGGCCCACCAGCCTTGGAAGACCAGGACAGCAGAAGGTGGAGAGGCTGGCAGTCACTGCCACGGCATTCAGCGACCCACGTGGCTCTGTGATGTCTCAGCCACTCTCATGGCTACCGGGGCATAGCCGCTCTTCGGCCAGCAGGTGCCCCTTTTCCTCCACTCAGTGGAGCAGATGAAGTCCTTGGGATCACTTTGGCCTTGGACAGATGGGAAGAGCACAAACCAAGCTGCAGAAATGGAAGCGGAATGGAACGAGATATATCTGCTGCATTCAGTGTTTCCTGGAGGAGTCAGCGCCGTTCCGGGAGCCTTTCATGTTCTGTTTGCAGGAGAAAAGGAGGGAAGGGGGGGAATTAGCACTTGCTGACGTGCTCCCACGAAGAAGGCTCCGAGCCATGCCACTGAGTCTCCTTCCCCCCACCCCTGCTCAAACAAAGAACAAAACCCAGAAAATGTCATCACAAACAGGCAGAAGAGCTCAGATAGGTCCCAGAACATGAGAAGGGGTCAGACATGGGCTAGGAGCCTGCTTGGCACCAGGCCATTTTCCCGGCAAAAAGAGGTAGGAAAGGAAGGTGGGACAGACATCTGGCTAGGAATCCTGTGGTTTCGGTAGATTAGACAGTGCTTCTACAGAGAAAAGGGGCCCTAAGTAACTTTACACTGACACCCCTTCAGAAGCCCGGGGCTGCTCTCTGCGCTGTGCAGGGGCCTCCACGGCAGCACAGTCTTCTCCCCACTCAGCTGACAACAAAGCCTCATGCTCAGCTCCTGGGACCAGACTCTGGGCACACCGCTCGACAGGAGAACATGGGTGAGGAGTGAAATGGTTGGATACAGTGGGGAGGCCTTCAGCACATACACAGGACATACTAATGAGATGTGCTGGGAGCCAGGTACAGGAGACTGTGTCCTAAATCTCTGTCCCAGCCTTGAGTGAAGTGACCTAGCAGAAAGCCTCGCCTTGGAGACTCTGATCTGAATCAATGCCTCTTTAAAAAAAATGTTCTTAAAGCACCTGGGGACATATTTTGCTGCCACTGCACAGCAGGACTCTCTCCCTAAACTCCCTTATCTATTCTAGAAAAAAGCACAATTTGTTTAAAAAGTACCCACTCCAATTCTAAGTATCTCCACCAAGACTGTTCTACCCAGGGCAAGAGCAGAGGGTGAGACTCAGGAGGACAGGTATTCGAGGACTGGCTCTGCCAACTAGGCCCACACAACTGAGTCCCCTGGCTGGAGATTCACAGGGCCTGATGGCACAGGAGCCAGGACCCCGTGTGGTGTGAGAGTGAGTCCCCTTCCAGCTAGAAAAAGCCCCCACACTCTACTGACAGGTGGAGGGCAGGGGCTGCCACTTCCATCTACCACAGCTGGTTCCACAGCTGGGACAACACAGGCCCAGGCTTCCAGCACCCACATGATGACAATGCAGCAATAACACCAACAGCCCACGTCATTCACACATGGGACCCCAGGCTTGGGACACCTGGAGGGAGAAAGACAGACAGGAAAGAATCTCAGACAACGGCACTGCTTGTAAAACCATCCGGCAGGGACATGTGAGCCACATACTCCACAATGGCCAGTCTGCACACAGACCGAGGGCCTACATCTGAGATGCCACGATTTGGAGAGATGTGGGAGGGGACAGAGGGACATGCAGCCAGTCATTTACCTTTCCAAGGTTAGTAAGGAGAAAACTTTGAGAAAATGTGACAGACAGTTCGTCTTTCAAGCATAGTGGGGAAGAGAAAAAACAGGTTGGAAAAGACAAAAAAAACCTTTCAGTTGTGTTTTTCTGGTGTGCATTTGAAATTTTAATACGAAGGATGTACTGTGATGTCAGGTGGTCACTCCATACCAAGCAGTTAGCACAGTCCCCAGGAAGACATGGTAGAGCACAGGGCCCAGGTATGGTGCACGTGATCCCAGTTTCACCAGGAAACCAAGACCACTAGCCACACACCTCAGGAGTTCCCTCCTCCCAAGCCTGAGCTCCAGCTGCTCGTGGAAAGAAATCCCCCTGGCACAGGGCAGAAGGAATCGGAAACACCAAGTGCAGACTCTAACCCAGGGGATGACAGACGCTCCCTGAGGCCTGGCACCAGGTCCCTCTCTAATAACAGCGGAGGCCCCTGGCCATCGGGTCCTATTAGGCTCCACCAGACATATGGCTAAGTTTCTTTTGTTTTGCTTGTTTTTGTTTTGTTTTGGCTTTTGAAACAAAGTTTCACTGTGTAGTCCAGGCTGGCTCTGAACTCATGGCAATCTTCCTGCCTTAGCTTCTCGAGTACTGGGATCACAGGTGTGTGCCACCACAACTGGCCTAAGTGTCATATCTGTATTCTCCATATTAAAACCCTTAAGAAGTCATTCTCCATTTTGCACATGAAGAAGTTCAGGTCCTGGAATTGTTTTAAATTTCAAAGAGTTCCAAAGACTATGACCATTCTATAACCAAGATGCAAACCTGACTTGGTTTGATTTTAACAATACAATTGTTCAAAGGTCCAGGTCAATTCCTAGAATCAGATGTATCTAGGATCCAAATGTGAGGTCACAGTCATAGGCTGAACACAGCAGGAAGATTGCTTCCAAAGGAATAGTATAAACGGGTGTTGTGAAACATACCCACATCCCAGCCCTCTGGGAGACTGAGGCAGAAGGATTATAAGTTTGAGCCCAGTTTGGGCACTATAGTGACTTAGCAAGTCTCTGTCTCAAAATGAAAAATAATAATAATAATAAATTTAAAAGGACTGGGACTAGAGCTCAGTGCAAAGGCCCTGGGTTCAACTCCCAGTGCTGCAAAAAGAATAAGACACACATACATACAGAACTGTAAACTTCAAACTCACACAGGAGAACCCCTGGTCCCCAAGTAGCCCATGTGCTCCAAGGTGGCTCCGAAGGACCACAGACATCAGACCATGAGGATGTCTCATTGAAAAGCCAGTAGACGAGCCCCTTGTTAGCCACGGAAGTAGCCCTGGTAGTAGCAAGTGGGAAGCTGTGGGAGCTCAAGAGAGACCAGCAGCACATGGCAGGACCCTATGGGCTGCAAGGATCAAGGCCCCAGGCAAGGCAGGGATACTGTCCTAATGGCTCACAGGCGATGACAGAGAGGAAGACACCAGCTCCCAGAAGCAGGAGGTCCTGTGTAAGTTCCGGTTCTATTCCTACTGGCTAGATGGCCACGACCTAACTGATTACAGGGGGAGGACCTGCCTCACCCACACCTTTAAGGATCAGGGTCAACAGGCACAGGCCATCTCGAAGGACAGCTGACTCACAGGCATGATGCTAAACTACTCCTGTTTTCCAAAAATATCCCTCATTTTTCAGCTCATCCTGTTGATTTCAACCCTTTCCAGTTTCTGCATAAACGCCTCAAGGTAACTTAATGACAAAGGGAATGATGCGAGGTGTGGCTGGGGGGTGGCATCTTATGGTGGCCTTGGCTCCTTCTGTAGCTGGGGACAATAGAGGCAGAGACACTGCACTGTCTACCTGGTGGCTGCCAGCTGATGCTGAACCAGACACTCTGCGAGCTCTGGCCTGAGGAGGGTGAACCCACTGGGTCTGACGGCAAAGCTGTACTCACTCCTGCGTGACTTCCGGCTGAGCATGTTCTGATACAGACAGCCAGGGCTCCTAGAGGTTTCCACATGACCCCTCAGGAGTAGGCCCGGCTCCCACCAGCCCACACTCTCCCAGGGCACCTTCCTCTTGCAGAATGAATGGTGCTTCTCTGGGAAGGGAGGGTGCATAAAAGGCGGGTCCCCCCCCTCCCCCGACCACTCAAACCCCAAGAGAAGCCATTCAACACACTGAACAGCAGCTGGGCCACATGGCCACTCTTGTCCTTCTGAGATGTTTCTAAACTTCCTTCTTCCTCCTCCCATGTTTATCTCCTCCTCCCCTGGGAAAGACCTCAGACTTCATAAAAACTGTCTTTCTCCTCAAAATATTTTAAAGGACAAGGTGCCAAACAGGCAAGCAAAACAGAAAGAGGGCAGGCAGTGCAGTCATTCAGAAATACTTACAGACAGGCTTTCCCTAGCAAAGGCTGCAGGGGGAAAAATGGGAGGGAGAGAGAGAGAGAGAGAGAGAGAGAGAGAGAGAGAGAGAGAGATTGGCGTCAGTCAGTCAGGAGGCTGGGCATCACCTGGCGGGGCCAGCCCTGACACTTCCCTCTCCTGGCCCAGCCAGAGACTCCCAGGTTGTGCTCCTGATGACTCAGCTGTCCCAAAGGACTGTCCAGTGAGTCTGAGAAGCCCTCGAGGCAGAGAAGACTGGACCCCACCATGACACCCTACACAACCAAGTCAGGCCTGCCCACTCCCCGCCAGCCAAATCCCCTCAAGCAACTGCAACAGTAACCTCTAAACTTCCAAATGAGACCATGCAATGCACAAGGACAGAACGTCAGAGAGATCTGAGCTTTGCTTGTTTTCATTTAAAAGCCCAGCTGAGACCTAAAAGGAGTGTTTATCAGAAGTCTCCTAGTCCTGGGTCCTCATTTACAAAGCTAAGGAGACTGAGGGGCCGGGAGGTGAAGTGACCATAATTATGTGCTAGTGCCTGAGCAAGTCAGGCCTTGAGGTGAGTGAGTCCAAGTCAGATCTTGAGACCAAGCCCTGTCGTCTCACTGTTTAGTTCTACATGTGCCAGTTGCCGGGGTAACATGCATGACTCGCCCGATCTACCACTTAAGAGTAGACAGTATCTGTCCTTCCATGGATGATGAGGCTGAGGCCCAGGGAGAGGCCGCAGCACTCTCCCCATCATATTCCAGACTCCAAAAGGTTAACGAAGCTCCAAGGAAGGCAGGAAGAGTTAGTGGGCTACAAACGAAGCCTCCAGAGGTGGCTCGGCAGAGCCCATGAACAAAACCAATGTGAGCTTCAGCCTTATTGATTTGTAAGAGCCAGGCACGGGGAGGTGCTGGGCTGGCGGCCCAACTGGAACTCAGTTTTCTACATCTTACATGTTTGCAAATGATCTTGGCTATCTTTTAGGAAATGGTCCTTTTTTCTGAAGATATATCTTAATATCTAGTTGCCAAAATCACTTCAAATCTTCCAAGCTAGTGAAATCCGGTTGGGGTAACTTTTATTTTGGTTTTCACTACCCAGCGAAGTACTTATGTTCTGTGAAGAGGCTTCTCCCCAGGTATCCCGGCAGACAGCCAGGCTATCTGCTTTGAAGGGGACCTTGCTGGCTCCAGGTATAGAACGGGCTCCAGGGCCTGTGCTTTCCCTTCCTGGAAGTGACCACGAGACCAACTACACACTCAGTGATAGGGCGGGACAGAAAAGATGACCAAGGCTGGGTATAGTAGTACATGGTTGTAATCCTAGAACTCGTGAGGTTGAGGCAGGAGGACTGCCATGATTTCGAGGCTGGCCTGGGCTGCATAGTGAGTTCAAGGCCAGCTAGAAGTACATAGTGAGACCCTGTCTCTAAATTAAAAAGAAAAAGAAAAAAATATGCCCAAGGTCTGGAACTGGGCAGAGACTCCTCTACTAGGGACCACTGTACTCGTTTGTTTTAGAACTATTTAGTGGTGTGAACAGGACTTAAACATTTCACTCTGTGCAGCTCTGCCCAGTAAACATCAGAAAGGACACACATGGTAATCTTGGCAAGGGTCTTCAGATACACTTCTTGTGCTCCAATATTTGTGCATGTACACACATACACCCCACACATATACACACACACACCTCACAAACACACCACACACACATGCACACACGTCCCAGGTCTGAGGTCAATGCTCCCAGTCACTCTTCCCCCACTGCAAGAAGGAAAGAGGAGTCACTGACTTGTCCGGGCAGCTGCGTGGGCACTTCCGGGGGCAGGCAGCTGGGCAGGGCAGCAGAAGTGGAAGCCACATGCTCCTCAAAGCTGTTGATGCGAGGCTTTTTGGTGGGCTCGGGGCTGGCTAGCGGGGTGACACTATTGCGTCTCATGAGAGGGTTAGGTCCCTTCTTTGCATCCTAAGCAAGACAAAGACAAAAGAGAGAGGGATACAGTTATAAGGAGGGGAAAGAGAGGTAGATCAGGCACAAAAAAGTCTCCCCCTCCCTGGATTTTAGGGTGATAAACCAATGGACCAAGGTGAGTGACTGGGGGACCCTGGACTGCTGTCTGTGCCATGACTGGTGCCAGCTGGTAACAGGGGTGAGTCCCTCCCATGCTCCTCCCATGGATCAAACCAAAAGGCACCACATAGATAATGTGACACATGCAAAGCAGGGAGGGAAGTAATTAGAACCAGAGTAGAGAAAGAAGTTGGAGAAAAGAACCTTGCTTCCAGCCCCCAGAAGGCCTAGGGGGGGACCAGAGGGCAGACGTGTGTCAGGCTCACACGACAGGGAGCACTAACCCCCGATGGACTCTTCCAGGATCTGCGGCGCACAGACACACCCGGGAGACAGCCCTGCTCACATACAAGACTCTACTTGTGCACAGGACACAGAGGTTTCAAACCAGCCAGGACAACGCAGATGCAGAAACAGGGCAGAGGCCAGAGCCTACCAGCCGGGACCGGTGTGTGAGGCCGGGTTCTCTCCAGAGCAGCACAGCCCAGGAGCCTCTGTGCTAAGGGATGTCTCTGTTACAGTCCTGTGCCACTGCAAAGAAGTGGTCTGAGAGCCAGAAGTCCAGCAAGCAGCCAGTTCCCTGGGGGAATGGCAGGCAGGCCCCGGACCAGCATCACCTGGCTACAGGGCACATTCCTAGGTACGCTTGTTCAAAGGGGATGGGGTCACAAATGCAGGGCAAAGTGGCCAAGGGACACCATCCGCTTTCATTTCAGTCCATGGGGGAGCAGAGCAGTAAAGTGGCTGACATCTCGTGTGCTGTGAAGGACAAGCTTTGTTGGCCAAGCTCTTGGGGAATAGGGAAGTCACCTGCTTGCAGACTCCAAGGAGCTCTGTATAAGAAGAATGACTAACTACACTTGCCAAAACTGTACACCATATTTAGACAGCCTATATAAAGCAAACTCAAAATCACTTTCACAGTGCACCTCTGGACAGAGATCCAATCTGCTCAGAAAAATTCAACATGCCCAGCCCTCAATGGCCAAGTTCCCCAACATGAAAGACAGTGACAAGCAGGCAGTGGGCCCTGCGGGTGGCCCTCGAGTCTCCCAGCCTCCCTGTGCCACTGCCTCCCCCAGTGCTGCTAGACTCTTGCCTACTCTGAACCTGAGCACGTGCAGACGATCATCCCAACTGGCCGATCCTGTTTGAACCAGGGTGCTGGGACTTCAAAGAACAGGGTTAGCTGCCTGGAAAGGGAATGATAACTGCACTCAGGGTTGTGCAGGAAGAGAATGTCTCTCCATAAACGCACGCCTCTCAGCTCGTGTGGAAACAGGACAGGGAGAAACACAGACGAAAAGGAAAAGAGGAACAGACACTGAGAAACCACAAAAAAAAACAAAACAACAAGCAGCAGCCAGACAGGCCAAGACGCGAGCTGCTCCGGAGAGAACCCAGCGAACGGCCTTCCCGAGGCCCCCTGGAATCCCAGAGTGACGAAGGCCAGCATGGCGGTGAAGGGAGCCCACACTCACCTCTGACCTCTCCCGGTGTGTGCTCACAGACTCCACATTCAGGTAGATGGACTCCACCCGGCAACCTTCAGGGCAAAGGGTGAAGAGGACAGCCTCGGTTAACGAAAGGCCCCATGGCCACCAGCAAGCACCGCCCCCAGGCAGGGCTTGGCCAGGGCTGCGACTCACCATAAGCCACGGGAGTCAGCTTCAGGACGGTGTGAAGGGGGCATTTCAGATAGGGCATTTCCTCTGCAAAGAGACAGGTGGTCCTCGATTACACTGAGACTCCAGGGGAAGGGGGAGGTGTGAAGGGACATCTCTGGGCCCACCATGAGAGTTGTGCCCACACACAGGGCATCTTCTCCCAGTCCTCAGACCTTCCTGCCCAGGGCAGAAGGCCTAGAAAATAACCTTGCCGAAAGAATACAATCCAAATGAACCAAAACATCCACTTTCACACAAGTAGCTGGGTATAGATAGAGATATATCTCTATCTCTATCTAGCTATATGTATGGGGGGGGAGTATTTGAGATAGAATCTGGCTAGGATTCCAGGCTGGCCTCAACTCAGAGCAAGCATCTTACATCAGCCTCCCAAGTGCTGAGATCACAAGTGTGCAACACACCCAGCTAAAATGACCTTTAAAATGTGAAGGCAGCTTCAAACTTCCGGCTTTCTAAAATATTTTTAAATTTTCCAAACACTTTAGATCCACCCAGTCTTAAGTTTGACCTTGGCAGCAGTTGATGAGAACAGCTGCCCCACACCAGCCCAAACCCACTCAGATATGTGAAGGCCAAGTGTGAAGGCTGGTGAAGTCCCTGGGCATCACTGCTTAGCAGTACTTCCTAAGGGTGGCCATGGAGGCCCAAGGTAGAAAGGACTAAGCAGCAGTCTAAGGACCAGCCCTTCCCTACTTCTGGCCTCACGGCAAGGTGAGCAGCAACACGTCTTTGGCCACACACTCCCAAGGGCCGGTTCCCTCCCCCCTCCTTTGGAGGCCACCTCTGCCCAGTGGTACCTGCACTCTTATCCAGGAAGTAGGCCAGCAGGCAGCGCAGGACAGCCTGGTGGCAGATGACCAGGACGTTCTCCTGACGCTCCAGCTCCATGATCACCGGCTCCAGGCGCTGTACCAGGTCCTGGTAGGACTGAGCACATAGGGACAGGACACGGCATCAGAGGGGAGGGCAATCAGGAAGAGCCTGCCTCTGTCCCCAGGCTTCCGTCATCACAGACCAGACAGTCAGCCCACCTATCTAGCTATCCACCCACATACCCCCCAGTGCTCAGCTCTGCGTTAGTGAAATAGTCCTAAGATCATAAACCACCACATTGCCAAGTCACTTCCTCTTCCTACTGCTCTCTGGGGCTGAAGGGGCAGGCGCTGCAATGGAACACGACTGGCCAGAGAAGCAGAAAGGCGCTGACACATGGCCCAGCATGGAGGAACCTCAGAAATTCTTACACAGAGCACACATGTACTGCCTGATTCCACGTCTACAAAGCATCTAGACTGCAGGGCCACAGGAAGAGTGGGTCCATGGGTGCCAGGACCAGGGGTGGAGGGTCTGGACAGACTGCTAACATGTCTGAGGTTTCTTTGGGGAGTGATGAAAATGTCCTGGAATCAGTGATGGTGATGCAGCTCTGTGAATCCAGCTGGCCCTCCTATCTGTGGGCTCTACAAGACCGAAGCCTAAAATATTCAGAGGATAGCATCTGTGCTGATACACGGAGGGGCTTTTCCCATTATTACCTAAACAACACGATGTAACTATCAGCACTGAATTTTCGGTGCAGTAAGTATTATAAGTAATGCAGAGATAATGGGTACAGGGGTCTATGCAAATACATGCACAGGTTTTGGTATCTTCAAGGGTCCTGCAGCCAATGCCCCAAGGACACCAACGAGTGAACACTTCAACACAGTTAAAAATGATGAGTTTGTTAATGATGAATTTTATAGCAATTAAAAAAATGTGAACAGGGGTGGAGTTGCGACCTTACACAGTTGCAATCTTACAAAGTTCTTCTCCCTGACTGCCCCTGGGCCCTCCTCTACCCCCGTGCTTCTTCTCCTAACCAGGCCCATGTGTGAGGAATGGATCAGGACAGAGCACAGCAGGCTGGCCCACCAGGGACTGACACTGCGAGCACTCAGAAGGGACCAGCAGGAAGGACATCCACTAGGTGTCAACACACTGCCCAGCCACACACCCAGAGGACAGGACTCTGCCATTACTGCTCACACCACCATGAGTGACAGAGGAAACGCTCTCTACCACATCAGCTTGGGTCCCAGCATAAGTGACAGGACAGACTTCCTCGAAGCTGGGCCATCTACCACCTTGTCTGCAACCCTGAGGAAATCCCTTGTCTGGAGTGAAGCATCATCCGCCACCTTCCTCCTTTCCTGTCACTATATATATGTCGTCAGAGACATATATACACACCTCATTTTTGCTTATAGGAAAATACAATTACTCTGTTAAGCTTATTTATGAGGCTGCATGTAAGAAGACCAAGTCTGCAGTTGCAGGGGTAGAAAGGAGTCTAGATTGGGATGAGAAAGGTGAGTGGACAGTTGCTGGCTGTTAACAGGGTGACCTGGCTGGCCCACAGCACTTTCTTCACCAGTGCCACACACAGCACATGCCACCTCCGCCTGCCCATGACCCACCTAGAGAACAAAGGCACAGCCTACAGTACACAAAGTGGAACAGGTGCCATGCGCATGCTCACCTCGCCCGTTGGGTAGCGGTAGTAGTATTTATCCTGCTCACGCAGCATATATTCCTCAGGGTATGTGTCTCTGATCTCCTCATAAGTCAGCTCCTCACAGACACCCTGGAGAAATGCTACATTTACTTCAGAGAACGCACCTAGAGTGTCTGAAGATCTCAAGATGGCACCCACAATGCCCCAGAGTGATCGTGGTGGACGGAAGGGAAGGCTCCCCAATCCCAGCCCAAGCTCTGGCCTGCCATCCTGGAACTCACAGCATCGATCTCATTGAGCGCCTTCCACTGCTCGTAGGGGAGTTTAAGCGCTTCGGCCGTCTGGATGGTGCTCTTGAGCTGACTGGTCCACACCCGGAGGTCCTTCAGGTTCTGCTCCTCCACGAACTTGCTCAGAGCGCTGGCAAACTGAGAAAAGGGCATGTGTCTGTAGGTGCGTGTGCGTGTGCGTTTGCACGTGTGTGTGTGCGTGTGCCGACACCAGGCCTCTGCTCCTCTGAGAGGCAGGGCAGGATGCTCATGCCCATGTCAGGCTGGCCTCTTACGGACCAACAGCCTCCAAGGACAGCTGACCACCATGATATACCCTCCCAAGCCCAGGGGGCTTGGCTTTACCCTCATCTTCCCTTCCTACACACACATACAACTACAGAAGTATCAGGAGCAATCCTCTTTGGGAAAATTAATTGGACAACTGGGACTATGACTGGGCCGAACTTTTCTTCCTGAAGACCAGCCATGACATATCCAGACCTCAGAACGTGACTCTTATCTTCACCTCTAGGAACAACAAAGACCCCAGTGGTCCCACAGGTTGTGATGCTCCAGGGCACAGCTACACCAGGACCCCCATCTACACAATTCCTCACTGTTCTAGGATGTTCAGGGATGCTGCTCTGAGTGACTGGTTCACCTGTTACATTTGTTACTCCTGATGTCCTGAAACTACTGCTTTCTGTGACCTGTTACATTGCTTGCTCTGATCCAACCAAATAGAAGGTGTATCAAACTCAGGTCTGCTGTCTTTGCTACCCAGAGTGGTATGGATCAGGCTCAAGCTCAGCTTCTTCTCTAAGTCTCATTTCTGCCTATTTATTATTTCGCTTTGAGCTATTGGATTCACAGGAGATTAGAACTTACTGCTAAGTTTCCAGTTACATCCCTTTCCCCTGTTCCCTACGCAGAAGGACACACAGATACCTAAGGCAGCCTTTGCAGAAACTACACACCCAATCCACCTCTAGCACCCCACAGCTCCCGCAGACAGGAGCTGGCCACCCTTCTAGCACCTGTCAGGCCCCTTCCTCTCCTCTCCTACCTTCTTGCCTCTGCTGGACAAGCCCGAGTCGCCGCCGATCTTGCCCTGCAGGTTGTATTCATTCTCGCCATGCCGACAAAGGTAGATGGTGCGCGGCTGCACGTGGATGTTCATCAAATAGTACACGATTCGACTCTGGATGTGGTCCTGGACTCTGTTCACCAGGAACCTCCGGCCAACATCAATCACTTTGATCAGCGACAGGTCCCTGCACAGAAATGACCACTGAAGACCATCTCCCTGGCCGTTATCCACAGCCCAGCAATGCATCCTGCCTGGGCCATATACATTTCCAGAACGCTTGCTGCCTAACAGAACCACAAGGTAAGACAATACCCTCCTCTACGGCACAGAGTCTGGAGGACAAGAGGAAAATCAAGGCAGTGATCCTCACAATGGAGGAGGGCAGGCCCCGGAGACAGGAAAGAAAAGCAAAGAATGGGAGAAGAGAATGCAGGGACTCTCGGGGGTGCTAAGACTGGTCTCCTCTGGACACTGACCCTCACTCACACAGAACGATGGCTCACACTACAAGGCTTTCTGCTTAGAGACATTTGTATTGAATATGGATTCATAATAGGATTTTTTTTTTAACAAGACATTTTTTAACAGTTTATTGAAGTACTCAGGGGCAAATCCTTTGTGGAAATATCAAAAAAACATTAAAAGCCCTATTGTGGGTAATTTAGAAATGGTCACAGGATTACCTACCTGTCACTTTTATCGGGGTCCAGGGGCTGGTAGCTGGCTTCATAGCAATTGATTCTCTTCATGAAGTCGTCCATGGCTTCTGCTGAGTTGCAGTCTTTGTAATCTGGGCTGGAGATTTTCACTTCCTGTAACACCACAAAGAGGCAGCTGATGAATCACGCTGGAAGGCTTTCTGCTGAGATTAAGCGGGATTTGGGCCTTTCTAAGGGGGAAGCCCAAAAGGCTCAGAATAAAGATCATCCTTTCCCAGTGTCTACGGGAAAAAAGAAACTAAGGGCTGAGTCAGAGCCCAGTGATTACGTGGGGAAGATGCTCAAAGACAGAAGTACTGGCTGGATAGACAGACAGAAAACCCACAAGGATCCCGTAATGAATACCTCAGAACAGACCCCCGAGTCAGGATCGGTCCAGGCCCCGAGTCACCACCAGATAGCCTGGCTCACATTCAGCAGAACCCCACATAAGCATTTGCAAAGCTCTTCGCATCGTGTGCAAGTAGTTGATAATAAAAGGTGTCTTACTAGTTGCTAGAAATGCCCTTGATGTTGGGTGAGTGCCTTTCCATCCACCCAGAGGCAGCATGCACTTGGGCAGGCCTACAACTAAGCTGTTTTCCCTAACCAGAAATTTTTAATACCTGTGCTTTTACTTCTTTTTGAAAATGACCACAACTATGAGGCAGCCACTCTTCAAACATCCATGACCTCAAGGAGTCTGTATTTCATGGGTACAGACCTCCAGTGGTTTGATAAGATGGATGGTGGTGATAGCTACCAACATGTGGATGTATTTCATACCACTGACATGGATGTAACCTTAAAAATAGCTACAGTGAGAGCTGGGGATTTAGCTCAGTGGTTTTGGCACCTGTGTTGAAAGTGCAAGGGCCTGGGTTTGACCCTGGTAACCACATACAACAATACTAGGCGTAGAGACTCAAGCCCACTAGCAATCAGTACCACATACTACAGTGCCAGGCATGGTGCCTCACGCCTGTCATCCCAGCACTTGGGAGGCAGAAGCAAGAGGACTGCTGTAAGTTTGAGGCTGAGCTCAGGGCCAGCCATAACTGTAAAGTGAAACCCTGTCTCAGAAAAAAAAATGGGTACGGTGGTAAATTATATGTTATGTGTATTTCATAATCTTTTTAAAATGTTCAAGCTCACCATTCCTAGGTACCTGCATAATTGATATGAGGTTAGGAGAAAGACTTCTGAGCACAGAGGTCCAGGTAAATACTGAGCTGCGTTAACGGATGACAAGCTCAAGGACTGCTTTTAGCTAAGTACATTAATGAGTATTTGCTGGGGAAAAATGATCTCACAGCTGCCTTCTGCTTCCCTAACAAGTGAAACAAGGAAAGCGAAACCAAAAAACCAACAGGATGTACCTTTGTTTAGATTATTACAATGTCTATTTCCTTGTACTTTGAGGTTCTTCCTTTGGACACACTAAAATTCATTTGAATAGATTTTCCTCAATTCAAATGGTCCTTCCTGAACTAGGGGCTCATTTCTTAGAAACATCCGTAATTATTTCCACTGCCTTAGAGAAAAGGACCAATCTACGAAGCTAAGGCACACTTAGCATCCCCTTTAGCGGTGACACTCACACACAGCAATACCACAGCACTCCCTGCCTACACAGAACTGCTTCTCTTTACACATCTTATTCTGATTCATTTAAACCCATCCCCTCTCAGCTGCTGAGCTCCTGCCCCTGAAGAGCTGCTCCCAGTCTCCACACCATCTTCTGTCCCACCCAAGGTTGTGAATGAAGATCCTGCATGGATCTGGTCCAGGCCACAAACTGAACTTCTAAGTTAAATACCACTGTTCCTTCTCACTTCCTCATGGCCAGCCCTCAGCTAGTCAATCCCAAGCGGGGAAATGCAGCTCCTGACAAAGTTTTAGCTACTTTTCAGGCCTGATATGGGCTTCTTTTCTGGGTCTGCTAATGTCCTTGCAATCTAAGCTGCTGCATGCAGTGGGGTTTCCTACTCTCTTACCATGATGTTGGAGGCCACAACTGTAGGGTCGTCACACACGGACTCAATGAAAAACACCTAGTGGGAATGAGATGGAGACATTAGAAAACAACACACCCACAAGGGGCCGGCTCTGACGTCACAGTGATGTCATCATCATATATAAAGAGGAAGGATGCCCTCCATCTGTTCCCATGGACACGACAGCTGCCTCCACATTGCCAACTCTTCACCCCTCCACCACGGGTCCATCCATATGAAGGTCCAATTTTTAAGCGGCTAATCTCGGGGCAGCAGGAGGCAATGGGCCAAGCGGAACTCAGGTCCCTGAGGTTTTCATCCCTCCCAGCCTGCTGGGACAAGATACGCAGTTTAGCTCACCTTGAAATCATTTTCTTTGGCAAAATGAAGGATCATGTGTCTCCTCTCTCTAGTGGTATTGGTGGCATCAAACACCTGATAGGAAAAAGAAAGCGTCAGGAAGGAGAGCCACAAGTTTGAGACTGGCAATATTTACCACAGCCGCCAAGTAAGTCAGACCTGTCATTTCCACGGAGGAGCCTAAAACAGCACTTTGAGGAGAGACTGTACACGGAGCACCTCTCCTCCCCCGATGCCCACCGCGCTCAGGAGCACCAGGTGAGCGTGGGAACACCACACAAACCAGCAGAAGCATGTCGCGGGAGGCTGAATGTGGAAGGGACCATTGGTACAGCGTGGGCAGCAGCCCCAGCCCTGCCTCTCTTGGAGGTGGTTCCAGAAGGAGGTAGGTGACAGAGCACGCCACAGCTGTGCTGTCTCAAGGCTATGTTCCTGAGATGACAGGCTGGTCCAGTTACTGGCTTTCTTGGACCTGCAGAGGCTTCTATCACTGTGTACCATCCCTACCACGGCTCTCAGTACCGTGGGAAAGCAAGGCCACACTCTGCCAGGGGACTGGAGACGAGCTGGTTACGCTCCCCAGACTTACCGCAATTTGTCCCCCTTCCTTCGTCAGGTAACTCTTGACATCTCTCAGGGCAGCTAAGGCACACTGCCTGCAATACATAAGAACAGAGAGTCCCCTGTGAGAGCAGGTGATCCACAGGGAAGTCAGGCCACACCTCTGAGCGAGGCAGCTCCACTGCTAGGCTGCTCAGGCCTGACCAGGCTCCGGAGGCCCGAAGCTGCTGCTCCAAGGCCCGGTGCAGACTGGCTTCTGGCACCCATGGGCCAGCAGTGGCTGCACACTAGATCTGCTCCCTGGGGAGCTATGTGGAATCTGCCGCCAGAGCCCACCTGCAGCTCCTCACTGGATGGCCTGAGGTGGGGTCTGGCATCAGGAGCTATCCAAGCTCTCTCCACACTCTAATGTGCACCCAGGCTGAACACTATCTCACTAAGGTTTCAGAGTCATTGTGCTTCCTAAGAAATTCTCTTCAGAGCCCACACAACTCGCAGAGAAAAGGCCTTCGCCTGCTCTCGGAATGTGGCTGCTGGTGTTCTGTCTCACAGCAGCTCAGCTAGACTATCTGAGAGTGGCTCACAGCAGCAAATATCAGAGCCCGAAAGACTGAACAGATCTGACAGTAACTAGCGGAGAGCCACGCCAGGCCTCCTTTCCTCCACAAAGCAGATCACATCTTACTTTCGGACTTTCATGGCTTCTTCATTGTCAGGGCGGAAGAAGTTATAGGAGCTGTATTGCTTCACGGCCTCACGGCGATATTCTCCCACGTTGAACACTGGATGGAGAGACAGGACAGCCTGGGTGACCCAGCAGGAGGAAAGCCCAGCCCCCAACAGGGCGCATGGTCCCAACCAGAGAAAACCAACCAACCAGCACCAATTTGAATAAATGACATCTGGCATGGAAATCAGTGTGGCCTCCAGTCCAGGGTTACTGACCCCTTCCCGGAACTAGAAGGCCACCCTGCCTCCTCCAGCTTGAGTCCTATACCCACCAAGGCCTGCTTCGTCTGAGGCTGCCTCCCTGGCCCTCCCTCCAAGCCCGAGACAGAGACTCAGAGCAGGCAGAGCTGAGTCAAATCCTGCAAAAGGAGGGACAAGATTTCTGTGTAAGGTTCAAAAGAGAGTGGGTCTCTCACTTGCTGCCAGGGCCCGTCAGCTGTTCTCCTGCTGGCACACAGGCCAGTGCCAAAGGGCACGTTTCACAGTTGCTGGGGAAGAGGGTAGCTCAGTCGCAAACCACACGCTTAGCATGTATAGGGCTCAAGGCTTAATTCTCAACACTACAGTAAGACAGAGACCAAGAGAGACAGTGAGGGAAAGAGAGGAAGTTACTAAACACTGAGGACATATGGGGGAAGAAGAAAGACAAAAACTAGTCCTGTCCTCCAAATATTCCCCATTTAACTGGGAAGGCCAGTGTCATCAACAGTATGTCAGTGTGAAACACTGGAGGACATCAGCAGAGAGACATTATGACCAAGTGCAATGCGAATTTCAAGGACAAGATCTGTGTAGGCTAAGGCAGCCCAAGAAAGCTTCGTGAAAGGGGTGAACCTGGATCAGGCAAGATTTGGAGAAGGGGGCAGGGGGAGAACGAGCCAGTCACGAGGGAAGAATATGAACAAAGCACAGCAAAGACACAGCTAGAAGAGGCAGGATTAGATTTCAGAACCTAAAACAGAAGTGGTCCAGAAGAGACCCTGCCCGAGGGTTCCAGTGACCCAGGGCAGAAGGTCATGTTTTTTTGTTGTTGTTTGTTTGTTTGTTTTTAATTATCTTTATTGGTACATTAAATATACACATCATGATTGCACTCCATAATGGGGATTTGTACCACTATAAGACACAACTTAATTCTCATTTTTTCCCATAACCCCACCCACCCTACCACCCCCCCATATATATAAAATTTGTTTCCTTACTTTTTTGTTACAATCTCAACATTGTCCCCTTTCACCTTATTTTACATTGAGCATTTTCTATTTCACAAAGAAGGTCATGTTTTTGCAGTGTCCCAGCACCCAGTGTAACAGTCCCGCCCGGAACCTGGCTCACCTTTCGTTGGGACTCCGATCCAGTTGAGGTAGCGAGTCAACTTCTTAGAGATGTAAGTCTTCCCCCGGGCAGGGAGGCCCACCATGACAATCACCGTGGGGGAGTTGGTCAGCTTTGGCCCACAGGCTAGGAACAGCAAGTTAGAAGGGGGTCACAGGTTAGGTGCGAGGCAATCCACACAGCCCTATGCCCAACATGGCACTTTAAAGAATGACACTAAAATTTGTATTTCATTGCCCATGCCAAAGCCTCTGGCATCTGATAATCCAATCGGACCAAGGACCCTTCCCGGACAGAATCACACCTTGTAGCTTTTCCTCCTTTTCTGACTGTACATGGCAAAGATAGTCTCAACCCCAATTGGTGGTCTGAGAGGAGGGTCCTAACCCAGCCAGCAACCCTAACCTCTAACACCGGAGCAGAAGAGCACTTCTTGAGGGCTGTCAAATAGGGACCCTAAGGGACCAGCGAAGTGGGCAGGAGGGAGAGGTGATCTCCATGAGCAGTGTGCAAACGGAGGGAGCAGGTCGCAGGACGTGGGAGCCGGATCCCAGAAAGCCAAGAGATGGACCCAAGCCAACTGTGAACTTCTCCACTTACACAGGAGGTCCAGGCAGCTGTTTTTATTTGTTTGTTATGTCGCCCAGGCTGGCCTCATACTCAAAGTTATCCTTCCACTTCAGCCTCCCAAAGGCTGGGATGACGGGCCTGCACCCCTATGACTGATTAATAGCCAACTTGAATCTTTACGACTCTAGGTCAGGGACCCCGAAGACAGGTGAATCCCACCATCCCTGAGCCACTTTCTCCTCCCACACCGTCCTGCAGCCTGTTTCTGACAGATGCAGAGGCCTGGCCACTGGCCTGTGAGTTTCCTCGTTTTGGCTGCTGAGTGGGTGTCCCACATTCCTCAGAATCTCAATAAGACAAAAGCCCGGGGAGGAGGCATTTCCCAAAGCAGCTGAAAGAAGCCCTCTCTGGAAACCGAAAGCCCAGTACTTCCCTGGCTGCCACCTTGTCCCTGTGACTCTCAGGCAACTCCTGCATCCTAGTGACAAGCTCTAGAGCCAGAGGCAACCTGCCAGCTCTGGCCCTGTGTCCTCACCCTTTCCTGGCACAGGCATCCAGCCTTCAGGGGATGTCCGGAAAGCCACACCACCAATGTGGGCAGGTATCTGATGTGGACAGAGGCTCGGACTCAAGGTAAGCCTAAACCTGAGAGAGCATGGTGGGGAGGAAGAAGTGCTACCACCCTGAGGACAGGGCACCTCCCAGGCCCAAGTGGGTCGTCTGACACCAAGTAGCCATGGTCACGACTCTGCCTCCCAGACGGGGAGGCTCAGAGCCAGGTGGCAGCGGGAGAAGGAGAGCCCATCAGGGCATCCACGGACTTTCCAGAGCCGTAGCAAGCGCTGGCTGTATCCCTCCACTGCCAGAGGCCTGCGAGCAACAGGTTCCTAGAGAACAGAGGCTGAGGAGGTCCCAAGAACTCAGCCCCACCCTGTCCTCAGGTGACAAGCAGGTGCGTGAGGGACCATGCTGTAAACAACTTCTTGCTCCTGCTCCAGGGGCTGACCCTCCCCATAGTCTCCAGGATTATTCTAGCAGCTGTGACGCCACATGGGAAGACTGACAGCTACAGCCAGGCACAGTAAGGGACTCAGCACTCCAAAGGGAGGGGATACAAGCCGAGGCAAGAGAAGGTATGACCAGCTTTGGCAACTTAGCAAGTTCAAAGCCAGCCTGGATTCCCCACTGAGATCCTGTCTCAGAAAACGTGGCAGCATGGCTGACATTTTCTCACTGTGCATGGAAAAAAGTCTGTTCACGGCTCATCGGCCTTTCCCTGCTCTCAGGCCATTGTCCCTCCATCTCCATCAGGTGACTCTACGGAGCCTCTGCTCTTGAGCACACCCACCAACCGCAAAAACAGAAACACACCACTGTGTACATGCACAGGGCCTCCAGCTGCAGCGGCACCCAGAAAGCAGAGGCCAAGCTGACTGATTTATCAAATCGTGGATTATGTCCCTCTACTAATCACAGGAGCAAATCTCCTCCACTGTAAGCACTTGGAAGGGAAAAAAGCAACCAAGACAGCAGACACAACAGAGTTAATACCTTAGGGCAAAAGTTCAGGTCAAACCCAAATAAACCATCACTTCCACAGAGGCATAGCCGAAGCCATTTTGCCCATTCTCAGGCCAGGAGGAGAGCGACTGCGAAGGGGCTGTGGCCCTGTCTAGCCAGGTCCTGCTCTGTGGCCCACAGTACTGAGAGAACCACAAATCCTTTGGACTAAATTGCTATCATTCTGTGTTGTTTTGCTTTGTTTCTTGACGGGCAGGGAGAGGCAGGAGGCCAGGATTGAATCCAGGCCCTGCTGCACGCTAATAACCAAGGGCTCTAGCCTGAGCTACAGCCCCCAACCCGGTGGTGGTGAATGTATGGACGTGTGTGTTAGTGGGCTGTTCGATCATTAAAAGCGCTAAAAAGTTCGCTATCACTGCCCTAAACCCTCCCCATTCTTTCTGAAACTCAGCACACCGAAAATTCTTCCATGAACCTTTAACTTCCTTCCCCACGTGAATCCCCCAAACCTTCAGTTTCTTCTCTACAGAACTTTTTAACGTCCAAAAGGAGACACCCCCACATCTTGCTAACCTCTCCCACTCCTATACCTCTCTCACCTTCATGGGTCCCTCCCTTTCCTTCTTCCCTAGCAGCACAGGGATTAGGGACAATAAACTGAATTTAACACCCAATCTTCTGAGACAAATCTTATTTCTCATTTCATTTTCTATAAAGCTTTAATATTTTTTAATTTCTCACACAGTCTTTATACTAAGATATACTTAGATGTCAAATTTAGATGTCAACTCAGGCGTGCATACAAGGTAGAGGTTCACTATGCCTCAGGGGGAGGAAGCACTGCCTAAAGGGCACCAGGCCCCAGGGAGCTCAGGCTGAAAATGTTGTCCAGGGTGAAGGTCACAGTCATGGAGTAAGGTCTCACAGAAAGTCACCAAGTCCCTGAAACAGAGCCTCCATTCTACAATGCCATCGTGTTCTCACACTCACTAGTTCACGCATCACTGCTCTGGGTACCAGGTGGGGAGGACAGCAGGGACACACAGCAGGCCAGGCCCCTCTCAGCAGGACCACTGAGGAGCCCACACCCGCCTGTCCACAAGCCAGTCAGCCGCTTGGTCAGCTCATGACACACCAGCTACCTGCATTCGTTCCATGCAGAAAAATATACACAGGACCCCAAAGGAAAAGCAGAGAGGTTAGTCAGCTAGTGAGCACTGAGCTGCGCGCTATGGTGACCGATTATGGGAAGAGTCAATCAGAGGCGAGAAGCCTTCCAGTTCCTGCTGGTCTCCTGCCCTCAGAAGCCCTACTGAGCCCTGGAATTCATCCTCAGAAGAGACAGCTGGGAAGACTCTCTCTGCGGCCCCACACGTCCCCTCGGATTTCTTTCTACCCGAGGGTCTGCAAAACGCTAATCTATAAAATAAAAAAGGACTTTCAAACTCAATCTGTTCTTTTCTACAAATAGATGAGTTATGCTTTAACCAAGTTCAAAAGGAAGAAACAGAACAGGCCATTTATGACCCATGTGGGAGCCAAGAATGGATCGTCTCCATAGCTGCCTAAGGAAACAGACTGTGCCTGTCCACAGGGGCCACTCTGACTACTCTCTACAGCAAATCACCTGTTCTGGTCCTGAATACACCACTGCCCTAACCACGTTCCCTGGGGAGAGTCTGAGCCCACTTGGCCCTGGGGAGAGCAGAACGCGGCACACATCTGGCAGAGACCAAGGCAGGTCACAGGTTGCTGTCTTCCAGACACAAACCTCTCTCCTGACGTCATGAGATCAGCCCGCAGCACTCTTAAAGCACCTTGGGTTAACATGGCATCTGCTCACCTCGGCACAGTAGGCTTGAGGACCGGCAGGAGGGGTGGAGAATGCAGCTAACAGACACCTTTTCTAAGCTCTCTGCACAGCAATAGATTTGTTACTTTGCATATGCATTTTAACCGTCTATCTTAATCTTATGCTTAATAAAAGGCTCCATATAATCTCAGCCAGCAACACTGTGGGATGGGGTGGCTGAGTGACTCAAAGACAACCTTGGGAGTCAATACAATAGCACAGCATGAAGCTTGCAAAGACTGGGAGTTCAATGGATGGAGTTCAAAGCCTGGCCCCACCACTTCCGGGGACAAGTTAATCCTTTAATGTCTTTGTCTCCTTTTCTGTTCAGTGGAGGGACGCTTCGCAGACACTAGTGTGGGAAAAATCTGTAGCATAATTCATGTGAGATGTTTACTGCAGAGCCCTCGACCAGCATCAGCCATCACAGCTATCATCCTTCTCTGGAGGGGGCCAAAACTAAGTCCCCCAAACGGAGAGGAGTCACACAGCAGGATCAGGAAGTGGCTGACAGCTCAGCCTAGGTCTTTCTCACTTGGAATCCTTCCAGTATTCTTTCCTAAATGAGACTTTCTTCAGTGGCTAACTGTATAGAGCCTTTTAAAAAATAAGGGACACCTGGGACAATTCTGACTTGGTGTATGGGCTCTCTTATGAAATTTTTTTTTTTACTTCCAAAATCTTACTCAGTGAGTCTAATGAGCTCGGGATAAGAATATGTGCTATAAATGGCAGGGGCCACCTAAGGACAAGGCAGGGATTTCGCCATATCCCCACCCATCCTCCTTCAGTTAAATACCATGGTCGGCATACACTCCTAAGAGGAAGATCTACCAGGTCTGAGCACATCCCCCACTTCTCTATATGCACCCCTGCTGTGCTATTCTAAATGTCGGGCAAAGATGGGGGCAGTCTCATCCCCTCGGAAATGAAACATATTAAACTATGTAAAACACCCCTGCATGGACCAATATTAATGATCCCCTTGCTCCACTGAGGAAGGCAACCATTTCTGTAACATCCCAAGTCCCAGCACTTGTCTTGGGACCATCACACTGCATGGGACACCACACACTAAGTGGACGATGGTGTGACTTCCTTTATAGACGAGGAAGCCGGGGTTCTGAGTGGATAATAGCTCACCCACCCTCGATTTTCAGTGATGATAAATAAACACAAGAGCCAGCCCTTGCTAGCCAAGAAGTTACTTCTTGCAGTTGAGCTGAATGACAAACTCAATAAGTCTCCTCATTTCACAAGTGCAGTGGAAGGAAACTGCCATCCTGGAAGAAGCATTTGCCACCATGCCAGCAGCGGGGCACCGTACCCCGTGTTTCTGAGACAGACAGGATCACCTCGGGGCTCAGCCACCTCGACTTTCCCTCCGCCTTATTGTTCTTTGCATCTGAACGGGAGCATTCTCTACTCCCTCCTTTAGTAAGGAACCTGAAGGAACATGCTGCCCACACTCCACGAGAAGAGTGCTGATAAAGACGGCAACAAATTTAGGAGAAACAGAATCTATCCATGTGCCAAAGGCTAGTAAAGAAAAACATTTTCTTTTCTCTATTCCAGCAAGAGACAAGTGTGACAGTACGAACTAGCACTGACAACTCTGCCTGTAATTGAAGCGTACAGAACGCCCAGGCTGCAGATGCTCTCACGTGGCACACATCCAGGACCACACCCAAGCCACACACGAGGACTGCAGGAGCTGGCGTGACAAGTGTCTTAATCCTGCTGCTTTAGCTACACGCGCCTCCCTCTCAGGCTCTGAAAGCTTCTGACAATGATCTCGCCTCGCAAACCTCTCATCTGCATCATATCTGTCATCTGCCCATGCGTGAGCGACGTGCAGCCAGGTACTGTGTAATGGACGGATTTCTGAAACAAGGAGCGTGGGCCATCCCTGCATGTCGGTGTCCCTCCACATCGCCACTGAACGAAAGTCGACTAATGTCAGTGCCTGCGCTGAAACTCAGTGTTTCCAGATCCCAACCTTCGAGGCTACCGTACACGTCACACGCATGGTCACGGATTTATACGTATACATAAAACCAAGCCATGTACTGTATGACCAACTGTAGTTTGCAAATTTGTTATACGTAACATTAACTTTATTCAAAAGTCCAAAAGGGGCAGGACTTATTTCCACATCTGGTCGTGGCTACATCTCCCTGGGGCCTTTTTTACTCAAAGACAGCCAAACCACCTGCAGCGCATCTGAAAGGGGGCCTGGGACACAAGGAGGGGCCAAGCCCCCAATTCTGGGCTCCCTGCCAAGAAGGGAACAACACCTGTCCTAAGGGATTCCCCCAAAACCCTCAGGTCCTGCAGAGGAACCTGCTACTGCACTGGCCCAGCCTGCTCATGGGAGGTGTGAGGGGACAGGCGTCTGGGTGGGGAAGCCGGTGACTCACCCGGCAAAGCTCCAGGCAAGCTGTCACATCCTGCAGTGACCATCCTGAAAAACGTGGCAGTGAAGGCCAGCTAGCAGCCTGGCACTCAGGTGCCCTCGGATGACCAGGAGCCACCCCTGGGGCTTTCACGTGGACCCCATGGTTCCCCGTCAGGGTGCCTACTTGGCCTGGGCCGGGTGCCCACCAGTCAGCTGGCCACTGTCCACCTGATGCGCACCTGCATGTTATTTAGGACACTGTTGCCTTACAGCCATTCCAACTGCCCTTCCCACAGAAGACTTAGTGCAGCTAAGGATGGCTCTTAGGGTACTCTCCCCAAATCTACCCAGGGCGACAAGCAGGGCAGGACACAACTGTCAGCAAATTCCGAGCTCGGGGAAGTCGGCTTGCGCTCGTGTGAAACACTGCCAACAACGCGGTCACCAGGCCACTCACTCTCCCCCCAAACCCGGAGGGAAGCCTCGGTTTCCCTCACTCTCCCCCCAAACCCGGAGGGAAGCCTCGGTTTCCGGCGACTCCGCGTTGCCCCCAGCACGGACGCCCCTGCAGTCGCCAGAGTGTGAATGGAAAGCAAAAGGAGGGCGGTGGGAGATGAGAATCGAGACAGAAATATACACGGAGGTAAAGAGAAAAGAGATACACACGGAGGTAAAGAGAAAACTGAGCAGAGGAGATAACGTGCAGGGATGGAAAGAGACCAATGTACAGCATGGCGGGGAGGAGACACTGCCACGAGGTAAAGGACAGAGGCGCGACCCCGGGACCCGCAGCCGAGGAGGGCGGGGCGCGCGCCTGGCCGGGCGCGGAGGGGCGGGGCGGGGCGGGGCGGGCACTCTCCGCCGCCGCGGCTCGCAGCCCAGGCCCCACGCGCTCGCCGTTTCCGGGGCCACAGCGCCCCCGCGGCCCGGCCTGAGACGCGCAGCTCGCCGCGCCCCGACCCCGCCGGCGCACAGCGGCACCGGCACAAAGCGGCCGCACACAATGGCCCGCGCCGGCCCGCGCGCCGCGCGCCCCGAGCTGGCCCCGCGCAGCTGCACTCACATCTGGGCAACGAGGGCCGGTGGTCGACGGGCACCCATATCTTCTGCACCCGGCTCTGGGTCAGTTCCAAGGGCATCTTCGCAGCTGCACGCGGCGGCCCGCCACCCAGAGGAGGTTCCGAAGCCCGGGGAAAGAGCGGCCGCCCACCCGAACAAAGGGAGGGAGGGGTGCTGCGGCGCTGCCGCTCCCCGCGCTGCTTGGGAAACGTGCTTTGTGCTAAGTCCGGGACGCACGCCGGGCTCGGCGGGGCTGCGGCCGCCCCACGGCCGGGCGGCTCGGGACGAGGCTCGGGGATGCTCGGGAGCAGTGACAGCCGCGCTCCGCCGCTCGCCACTCCTCTCGCCTGCTCTGCAGCTCTACTGAGATGCCACACACGCCGCCCGGCCTTTTTAAGTGTCCGGGCTTGGCAGCGCGACGCGTCAGCCTCAGGGCGGGCCGCATTCCTGGCGTCCCAGCCCCCTTTCACGTGGGGAGGAGGGTGGAAGAGCCCGGAGACGGCCTGCTGGCGCCCCCTGTGGGCTGGCGACCGCAGAGACGTCCAGCTCCGCGGCCCAGTGCCCAACTCGGAAGGCTCAGCTCTCGCTGGCTTTTGCCCTTTTGTTATTCTTTCCTCCGTTTACCCCCAGGCCCAGCTTCCCAAGATAAGCCCTGATCTGAACAGTGCTGGGAGGACCTCAGCGACGCAGGTCTGTCCGCTCTGGCCCTCAGCATCCCGAAGCCCGTCTCCTAGGGTGCTGCATCCCTTTGATGCGGCCTTACAGCAGCGGCGACCCAGTACTCTGCATTTCAGGTACGCTCTCAGGGACGAGCATAATGCAGGTGAAGACCAAACCGCAGCTGCTCCCCGATTACCTGTAAGGCACCACCTACCACGACCTCCGCAACGTTAGATGGCCTGACCTGTACTTTCATCTCCCTCAGGAATGTGGGTTTGTGCTGAGCACTGCGTCTCTCACGGGCCCCACGTCCAGGAATTTTTGACAGGACTGCGGTGCTGGGCAAAAGGAGGGGGCGCGCGGGGCGTGGTGGGCTCGGAGGCTGAGGCAGGAGGATCACTGAGAGTTCGAGGCTATCCTCTGCTACATAGTGAGTGGAAGGCCAGCCTGAAATGCACAGTGAGACCCCCCTGTCTCAAAAGAAGAAATAAACCAAAAAAAGGAAGTGGGAAAGTAGCTTTCGGGCAGGGCGCAGCTAGCATCTTGGTTTTCACAATCCCCGATAAACCTTTACCTCTCAGGACAAACGAAACTACACCCATTTCCACCTCCAGTTCTTCACCCGAAGCCCCCACAGTAATTATTTAGGAAAGGCACCCTGTCATGCAAACTTCTATCATTTATTTTTTATTTTTCCTGCACCTCCTACAGCTTTACATCGACACCTTTTGGGGTATGCGTGCATCTCTCCGACTCTTTCTTTCCCCGCCCTCGAAGTTTGCATTGGCTCGCGACGCGCGACAGTCCTGTAGTCAATTCATGGGCCCTACAGTGAAAATGTGGGGCATTTTTGACGGTGACCGCCATCCGCGCAGAGGCACGACATGTATGTGACTAGCAAGGAAAGGCTCAGCGCGGAAGCGCTGCGCTGCCTGGTGGAGAGGCGCACACTTCGCGCTGAGGCTGAGCTGTGATTGGTGGGAGAAGGCGGTGCTCGCCGAAACCCACACTGCGGTGGAAAAGTCTGCGCAGAGGCTGCCACACGTCGCTCACGTCCTGCATGCTCCGCTGGGAGGGCTCCCTCTCCCCGGCGGCCGGCGCAGCTGCTCCCGCCCGGCTCGCCGGCCCCACCCAAGCCCCGCCCTCCCCAGCAGCCCGGCGCGCAGGGGCCCCAGAGCGCAGAGTCGCCCACCTGGCCAGTGATCCCCCACGGGGGGAGGGGCTCCTACTCCAACCCTCTCTACCGCGCCCCCTCCCTCCCCCCCCGTCCTCCCTCCGTCGCCCCCCGCCCTGTGCTGCGCCGCCCTCCTCCGAGCCCCAGCTCCATGCCCAGCTTTGCTGACGGTCCAGTTTCAGCGCTGGCTTGGGCAGCTGTGCAGAAACCCGATGCACTGTACTTGGACTTGTTTTTCTGCACTGGGAGCAAATGCCAGAGGTGACACCCTAGAATGCCCAGGGGAGAGTCCTAGCTCATTCTTGAAATAAGAACGGGTTGACTGAAGAACACAGCAGTCAGTGGGAGCTCGCGCCACAAGAAAGAGTTCTCAACGTGGGACTGGCAGGACTCAAGGGAGTGTCGAGCTCCGCAGAGACAGCCCCCAGCAACCACGTTACTGTTACTTGGCCATTGGGAATTTTGCAGAAACCTACAGGCCAAGCCAGGGGATCAGGTGGCTTTCTATGATCTCCCTCCCATAAGGGAGCACGCCTGGGATCTGCACTCTAAGGTGAAGGGCTTGACCTAGCTGACCACCAGCTCAGCAGTAAGGGCCGGAAAGAGTGGGCGGCCAGCAGAGCATTCACAGATCGAGCAGTTTTCTGCCCAGTGTCAACACGATCAACGCTGTAGGCATCCAGAACACAGACCGATTTCTTCCCCGGTCCCCTGCACTGGATATGTAGTTGGCAAAGAGAAGTCAACTTAAATCCTCTGGTGCTTGGAATAGCCAAGTGTGAACCAGTAGTGCTGGGGGACAAAAATGAATTCATACTTGTTTTGCTGTTTTTTGGGTGGTTGGTTGGTTGATTGTTTATGGCCAGCTAGAAACTCATATAGCACCAGGTAAATTACTTTGGGACACAGTTATGAACAACTCAATTGCAACTACCTATATATTCTAAGTATTTACTGGTTCCGAGTTTGCCAGTTTAGACATTCTCCTCTTTCCCTAGTGCTACTAATGACCTCTATCTTCTCCTCCAATGTGGCCCTCCAGGGATTCACCTGCTACCAAGTCCTAAAACTAGACATTATAAACTCAGTCCCTCAGAAGGCTGCCAAGAATGAGAGCATTCACTCAATGCAGCATATGTGCACGCTCCAGTCACTCAGGAAGGCTGACAGTTTTTCTTAGGTTCAGAGTCATAGTCTTAGACCCTACTGGAGTCAGATGGGCAGACCCAATCTAGGTGAAGGAATGAGAGAGGTCTAGAGACTAGACAGGTCAAGGAACCAGGTTCAAGACCAAGCAAGAAAACGAGTTAGGTGAACGGGTTATTTTTTGGCTTGAGATGGGAAGTGTGTCCTGTACCTGAAACCGACAGCAGATAGTCTCCTCTCTAGGGACTCACAACGGACTCAGCATAACCCAGAGTATCGAGGGAAATCACAATTAAGGGGTGATCATGCTACGATTCAGAAGCTCTCACCCAGAACAATTACACTATTTGGAAGCAAAGCACAAAGAAAAACCTTCATTGTGAAGAGGAGTCATTAGCAGGCTGGTTACTTAAAGTGATAGTCTAATAAGATTAATAAAGAACCTTTCAAGTGGCTGTTGTGTGTGCTGGTGCTCGTAAATTCATTGTCTAGGCCCAGCCTTGGTGAAAGGGCAAAGAAGCAGTTTTCCTTTGCAACCTTTGTGCCCACTTTCTGTTGGCCAGTGTCATCTGACTTTCAGTGTTCTCAGATAGCAAAAAGCAATCTATTTCCACCGTCCTGTGCCAACTATTTCAATTTAAACCATGCTCATCCCCAGGGAGAGAGTGAGAGCAATAACGAGCTGGCAGGCTGGGAGCAATGGCAAGCTGCTAATTAGACACAAAGTGTCATAATTTGCTCCTTTGGAAAATCCCATGTATGAGAGAATGAAGGGAGACACCAAATAAACAGTAAAACAACTAAACCTTCTATGATGACCCGCCAAATGCCAAGACAAGGGTGATTTTTTTTTTTAATAAAATAAAATATTGGTAGCCTGATGATGTATGTGGGTCATCCAGCCACTCAGAAGGTTGAGGAAGAAAGATCATGACTTCCGGGTCAGCCGGGGCAATTCAGTAAGATCCTGTCTCCAAAAAAGCCAGCCAGCAAGCAATCAAGCAAGAAAGGAGTGATGGGTGGATAGATTAAATTATTTGTAACTAGGGCAGAAGCAAGAGGATTGCTGACAGTTTAAGGCCAGTCTCAGCTGCACAGTGAGCTCAGGGCCTGCCCGAACTGCAAAGGGAGATCCTGTCTTACATAAATAAACAACAAATAAATAATTTGCAACCCTCCTAGGATGAGAATAAATACTTAAACTGTCCACACAGTATCACATAGGAGATTGAAAAACCCCAAATCTTACTGTGCATACTGATGTTTACAGTAATTTTTATTCAAACACATAAGTCAAAACATAGAAACAATCAAGATTCCCACTGGTAGGTAAATGACCAAGCTATAGAGCATCTAGATAATGAAATATGATATATGCCAAGAACAGAACTTAAAAGACACGAAAAGGCATATAGAAACCTTAAATAAATATTAAGGAGTAAAAGATACTAATCTGAAAAGGTTACAAACTGCAGGATTCTAACCACTGTCCTTGGAGTTGGTGAGGGAGTAGACATGGAAAAGGAGGAAGTAGATGGGAAGGGATTTTACTGCCAACCTAAAACTGCTCTGCAAAATAAAGTCTATTCAAAATAAAAGGAATTCGTTATTGTTCTACAGAAGCCATTTCTTTATCTCCAATCAAGTTGATTTAAATTTCTCATTATTAGAGTTGGCCAAGGCCAGGCTCCTGAATTAACTCAAACTGTGCAATTTAAGTGGGTCCTTCCAAACTCTCCAGCATTTCCTTTTCCACATTACTCTACCTCCTATGGGCCTTTCCCTTCTTAAGGACACTCCTGAGTGAGGGACCTACTTACAGTTGTTGGATATCAGTATCACACCTCTCTTTGTTTTCATCAGCCTCCCCCTCCATATCAAGATGTAGAGTATTTGTATTAACATGTATTGTATTATAACATGAAAGTGTTCATTATTTTATTTTATTTTATTATTTGAGACAGGGTCTCACTTGTAGTTCCGGCTGGCCCTCAGCTCACTATGTAGCCCCGGTGAGCCTCAAATTCAAGCAAACTTCCTGCCTCTGCCTCCTGAGTGCTAGAATTAAAGGCCTGAGCCATCACACCCAGCATTGTGTTATGTGGTACTGATTGCTACTGGGCATGAGTCTCCACATCCAGTATTGTTGTATGGAACCTGGGACCTTGTGCTTGCAAGGCAGGCACGGGAAGCACTGAACTAAATCTCTGGCCCTGTTCATTCTTTTAAAGATCAAATACAGGCGAGCAGAAGGCTGTGAACCTCAGAGGAGGGTCAGTGCCTGAAGACAAGTGATTTCTTCCTTCAGGCAGCGATTCTGCAGGTGGACCTGGCAAGCCAGTAAGGAAGAAAAAAGCAAGTTGTTCCAGAACAACCTGGGAAGAGTTGATGGGGCTGAGAGCTCTGGCGTCTCCTGAGCACAGTGGCACAGAACAACATGTTCCCGGGCGGGAAGCATATTTCATGCAAGGGCTTTGTAAGGAAGGAGATAACTGTCGCTACTCACATGACCTCTCGACAGTCCCTATGGTGTAGTATGCAAGTATTTCCAATGAGGCTACTGTATGTATGGAGACCGCTGCAGATAGGAGCACAGCAAAGCTTTGTAACAGGAAGAAGGAGCTGCTACAGATCTAACTGCAAAATCACCCCTGGCTACTGCCTCTAGTCTCTCCAATGCCAGAAATGTGAACTTCCCTGCCCTAGATGCAGGGTCTGAGGACTGGGTGAACGCCATCGAGTTTGTTCCTGAGCAGCCCTATTGTGACCGCACCATCCCTGCCTGCACAGAAGCCCTAGTGCGGGGCTCAGTGCCTAAGGCAGAATCTGAGAAGGAGACCACTACAGTGGAGACCAAGAAGCAGCCTGCCCCTACGCCACCGTGGGATAGTGCCCCTACGGAGAGAACTGTGTGTACATTCACGGTAACACCTGCGACATGTGCGGGCTGCAGGTCCTGCACCCAGCGGACACTGCCCAGAGGTCCCAGCACATAAAATCTTGCACCGAAGCCCACAAGAAGGACATGGAGCTGTCCTTTGCCATGCAGCACAGCAGGGACATGGTGTGTGGTATCTGCATGGAGGTGGTATATGAGAAAGCCAAACCCAGTGAGCGCCGCTTTGGCGTCCTCTCCAGCTGCAACTACACGTACTGTCTCTCAAGTGTATTTCCAAGTGGAGGAGTGCTAAACAATTTGAGTGCCAAATCATAAAGTCCTGCCCCGAATGCAGGATCGCATCTAACTTTGTCATTCCAAGTGAGTACTGATTGGGTGGAGGAGAAAGAAGAGAAGCATAAACTCATTCAGAAATACAAAGAGGCATGCAGGTACTCTGATGAAGGCCGTGGGAGCTGCCCGTTTGGAGGGAACTGTTTGTACAAGCATGTGTACCCTGATGGCCGTAGAGAGGAGCCACAGAGACAGAAAGTGGGAGCATCAAGCATATACTAGGCCCAAGAGAGGAACCTCTTCTGGGAACTCATTGAGGAAAGAACAGCAGCCCCTCTGACAACGACAAAGAACAGGTTGTCAGCTTTGAGCTGGGCAAGATATCGCTTACGCTTTTGGCTGCAGGTGGGGACAACGAGCTCACGGCTCTGAGGACGAGTGGGACTTGTTTCATGATGAGCTGGAAGACTCTTATGACTAGGATCTATTGCGGTTTTGCGTGAAGTGGGAACGGCCTGCTGAGCCTCAGACAGTAGCTGTCCCCTGTGCCGTGTGGCAGTGCCCTGCTCTCCTAGTCAGGCCTCAACTCCAGGTGCTGTCGTGACCACTTACCAGGGCCTGCTGTCCACCCACTTCCCTGAGCGTGTGTCATTTTCTCCTTTCAAAAAGTTACAAAAATAAATCAAGTTTTAAAAGATCAAATACAGTGGACCGGCCTGACATATGAACAATGTGGGTTATGACTGGAATTTTAGTTTTAACTTATGACTTGAATGCTGGTCACTTGTGCTTCCAAATGGTCCAGATACAGATTTAATCCTTGAAGAGTTCTGGAAGGAGCATTACAACATCCTTTCCTGTGTGGAGTTAAGAAATCCAGGGCCAGTGTCTCTCTAAGGACACAGATCTGCTTGTACATAGGAGAGAGATGTTGAAGGCTGCACAAGAGTCTGAGCCTTCAACTGACCCACGTGAGTTGCAACCAGCCCTCAGGGATGAACTGAGTCCTAAGGTGAAGGGTCCACTGTGTACTGGGATCTAGTTCACAGATTATGCCAATGTCAGTGCTAGTCTACTGGCTTCAATAGTTTATGACTATTACATAAGATGCTGCCATTAGAAGAAGTGGGGTGAAATGTTCAAGGCACTCTATGTACTATTTTGCAACTTCTCATGAGTATATAGTTATTTCAAAAGAAAAAGTCAATTTTTTAAAAATTTTAAATCAGTGATGGTTTACTCAAATTCTGGAAAAAAAAAAAAAAAGCCATGTAGATTTATATATTCTGCCAGCATGTGAGGAACAGCTTTTCAGAAAGATTAAAAACTCCACGATGATTTGCACATGTTGACAAGACCACTGCTGCTTTCAAGTGACACAAAATGTACACACAGAATTTGCACAAATCCTGTATCCTGAGAGAAACAGAATCAAACTCCAGATACGTCTTAGGGGTTTTTGGTGGGAGATTTTTCTATTGCTTGCAGGTGTATGTAGAACTTTGAGAGAGTATCAGTGGGTTTGCAGTCCTTGTCATCAATGGGCATGCTTAAAATAGAAAGAGCTTTGAGTTTAGGTTCATGTTGAACCTCTTTCCTTTGGATGGAAGTGGCTTGGTGGATAACTCCCCACTGTGAGGTGCACATTAGGATGGTGGGTTTTTTAATATGACCACAGCACGAGGTCTTGGAAAGTGATTAGGATTTGATAAGGTCAGCAGAGTGGAGTCCTCATGTTGTATCCTGATAGCTTTGCAAGAACAGGAAAGGAAATCAAAAGTGATACTTATATGCATGCACCCTTTCTTTATGTGATGCCGGGTTGGGACTCTGTCAGCAAGAGAGTAACTGCTTGACCCTAGACTAGACCCATGAGCCAAACCTTTTTTCTAATAAAGTAACTCTGCTTCTGGTATTTTATCACAGTAACAGACCATTCTCTGACCAGTTTGGTTTATGATTTAGTCTCCTTAAGCTTATCTACATCTGTATACACTGCAAAACCCATTTCCTAAACAGTAAAATCTGAAGATCAGACCTGGACCATAGTGACCCTATGCAGATATGCTGGCCACCCATTGTGATGTGGTTAGAGGCCCTAAAAATCAGTAGAAGCTGGGTGTGGTAGTGCACACCTATAATTCTAGCACTTGGGAGTGTGAGGCAAGAGGATTTCTGCAAATTTGAGGCCAGCCTCAGCTAGACAGTGAATTCAAGTACAGCCTGAACTATACAATAAGACCTTGTCTAAATAAATAAGTATCAGTAGATAGTGTACATTGTACATGGATCTGTGTTGATGGGGCCTGCATCATCTTTTCTGGTAGTTTATGCTGTTTCCTCGTCGTAAGACAAACTATCTCTCAGCCCTTGGTCATGGTGGATAAAGAGACTACGCAGAAGCTGGAGACAGTGTGTGAAGAACCAGTTTCAAGAGCCCTCCCAGGAAGCCTCAGTTCAAATGGCTGCTATGTTACTAGTGCTCCTGGGTAGAATTACATTTATCTTTATGGAATTTCCCCCTTTTGATTTCACTCCATTGCTAGATGCAAAATAGGCCTGTGCAGATGCTTACCTTTGCACACTTGTAAGCAGCACCATGTTCCCACTCACATGTGCGTCTTTCAGGATAAAGCACGCTCTGACTTTAGAGCAGGAGAAAGGCCATTTTCTCATGGCACATACTGAAGGAACCAGAGTGCATTTGACTGATGATGTTAAGAGTTGGCTTCTAGGGAAAGACTGATGTTGAGTGACACTCTTCGACCTATGAGAAATACCAAAGTGAGCCAAGGACTCCAAAGCACTACTACAAGAGGCAGTTTTAGGAAAACTGCACATAATCTAGATTAGCTATGCCACCATGATTCGAGCCTGCCTCACCTCCAAAGCCAAAGAGTAAGAATGAGGGGCAAGGAAGAGACTATAGTGTGGGGATGGGGACATGGGCTGCGAGTCCCCCTAGCTTGGCTGCCAGACCTCTGATCTACTGATGAGGGATCCCAGGTGGTCTGTAAGCATCTCTTTAAGAATTCTGAGTACTGGGCCGGGGAGTTAGCTCAGTGGTTCCGGCGCCTGTCTTGCAAGCGCAAGGGCCCGGGTTCGATTCCCCGGTAACCACATAACAATACTGGGTGTGGAGACCCACACCCAGCAGCAACCAGTACCACATACCACAGTGCCGGGCGTGGTGGCTCACGCCTGTAATCCCAGCACTCGGGAGGCAGAGGCAGGA
>PVIR01003183.1:0-37500 GCA_004026965.1 Petromus typicus
CCCCCCCATATACATAAAATTTGTTTCCTTACTTTTTTGTTACAATCTCAACATTGTCCCCTTTCACCTTATTTTACATTGAGCATTTTCTATTTCACAATATATAACATACAATGCTAGGACTCATTTACATCTTCATTTTCTTATACCAGAGAAAAGATGCGACATGTACCTATCTGTGCCCTATTTATTTCACTTATGAGGATATCCTCAAAGTATGTCTATTTAAGTAGAAATGATTCAAACTTATCATTTTTTATGGCAGAGTAGTACTCCATTCTGTAGAAGAACCACAGCTTTTTTATCCAGTCTCCAGTTGATGGACACTTGGGTTGTTTCCAAGATGTACTTCCAGTGTTTTTATTTGACCATCTTTATATATTTCTTTCTTGGTATTCTCATTTCACTCATAGATAGTTTTGCTGATTTTGCTTAAGCTCTGTGTCTATATTCTCCTTTAGTCTTTTAAGCATACTGAGGACAGTTATATTAATGTCTTCGCATGTAACTCCATGTTTGCACTTCCCTGCAAGTGGCTTCTGCCCATTTATTTATTCCTTTGGAAGTGCCATATCTTCTCTATTTTATGTGTTTTGTGATTCTTTTCTTGAAATGTTTCCTTTTGACCCTTATAATGCAACACCACTGAAAATCAGATTGTCCTTTTTCTCATGAAGTGGTTGGGTTGCTTAATTTATTACTAAAGGTTGTAATAGTTTGGAGATTCCATTAGTTTTCTAAACTATTTTTACGAAAGCTGGTCCTTGTCACATGTAGTTATCTGAAGCTTCTGTTCTTTTAGTCTATGTCTAGTGAATGTTTGGACAGAAATTTCCTTAAATGCCAAGAGCTCTCCTAGCCTTTGCAGGTTGGCTGTGTGCTAGAGAGCTCCTCCCACACTTAGGCTTCTCTGAGCCTAAGTAAGGCCCAAGGCGGAAAGCTTAACGTCTTTCCAACTCTTTCCTGAGCCTGTGCCTTGCCTGGCCACATGTGTGGTTTTCTAATCACCACCATATTCGTGGCTGCTTCTAAATGTCCTCATTTCCAATTCTTACCCCACCACCCCCTCAGGTCTTTGACTGTCTTTCTCTGTCTTTTCCCATAACCCCTTTTTGCTCAAGGCGTCTGTGAGTCTGTAGCTTCCCCACAGCCTTTGTGAGCAGCACACAGAGACTTTCTGACTTGATTTCTCCAGATAGGTAAAACTTAGATAAATGACTTTCAGTTATTGTCCCAAACAGCTCTGCACAAACACAGCTTTCCAATGAAGTGTGCTCTGATAACTCTTTTAAGGGAGGAAACCACTGCCACCCCAGGGAGAGTGAGACAAAGTTGAACAAAAACACACCAAAACTTTCTGACTTTTTTAACCATTCTGAAGATGGCTTTTTAAAAAACTGGACATTTTCTTGGTTACTGAAAACTTTCAGCTGCTCTTCAGGCCACTTGCCAGGTTGGAATTTGTTTGTCAGAATGTTCCTGTTGCCAAATGAGAGCTCCAGCTTCTTGTCCCTGCATTCTGCTAACCAACTCTCTCTCCCCGAGTATCTGCTTTCCTTCTTTAGTGGTGCAGTGATCTTTTGAACCTAAATGCAAAAATCTACAAGTTAGCTTATTTTAGCCTACGACACAGCCTTCTGATGATCTCATCCAACATGCTCTGTATCTCTACCAGCTTCTTATCATCCACATCCAATAAACAAACTCCTCACTGTTCTCCAGCTTTCTATTTTAACCTCTAAAGTCATGACCAATCCCAGTGCAGTCCCATTCTTCTCTATCCTGTCTTCTTAATGTGCTCACCAACATCTATCCCATAACCAGAGCCCTGTGTTATAGCTATTTTGGTTTTTAATGAATCATAAACAACGGTTCCCAAGCTATGAAACCTCCTCAGGGAGCACAGTCAACAGACATCTAACAGTCTCCAGATGGCACAAGCACGGAAAGTCAAGGGAGAGGATTACTGTGGGCTTTTAAGTGACATGAATTCACTCATTTCCTAATTCCATTAAAGGAATAATTCTGCTTCCTTTTTAAAATTTTCAGTGAAATTTTAATCTTAGAAGTAAAAACCAGGGGAGGGTTTAACTGATAGAACAAAAGTTTTGAAATCTAACAGGCTAGTATTTAAATATTGGCGTAGCACTTACTAATTAGGCAAATGACTCAACCTCTAAAAAACCTACTTTCTCGTCTTGGAAAAAAACACTATACCCTTACAAGGTACAAGAAAATCAAATAAAATAGAACACATAAAGTCCTAACACTGAATACAAAGTACACTTCATTAGACGAAAAAAGAACATAATTTAGACTCTTATCCTTTTCTCCAATGCTATTTATTTTAGCTCATTTCATTAAGAAGTATTACATGAGTGCCATAAACTTGTATGCTTCCCCATCTCCACTGATGTAACATCATATGAATATAACAGAGCCATACTGGAAAGCTCTAGGGTAAATGCCTAAAATGCTCTTGGAAGAAACATAGATAAGTCCACTTGACGGCTATTTGCATAGAGTCGAGAAACTTCCCAAGAGATATTTCTTTACAGATAAGGAGCCAATTCAGTGAGTGCAAGTCAAAATTTAAGAGTTCTTTTGAGCACAACATAGCAGTCTCTGTTACTTCAGTTATCCTACTCCTGGCTTCCTGAGTTCACACCTGACTTCTAGGAAGAAAGAAATGCAAGAAAAACAAATAAAACAAATTATTTCATTGATTCCCTTGAGACATCAAGGTTCAAGTCCATACACCCTTCCTTATATTTGCAATAACATAATGAAACACTACTTAAAGAAATTATTGTAAGACACATAGCTTAGGACCTAGGCTAGGTACAAGGGACTGATGACATCACACACAGCAAGCCAAAGAAGTATATAATATTCCAAGGCACCTCCTTCACCTGAGATCTGGTACCCTGCTGGCATAGCCTCCAATGGATGGTGTCCAAATGCTACAAGAATTTGTGAAATGTACATCATCCATCGTCCATCCTCCATAGCTGAGACCAACACTGCTGTTGCACATATTGAGACATTAATAATAACGGAGCTTAAGCATAAAACACAAAATTTACGCATGTATTAAAATTGCCTTTTAAATCCTTCCTTAGCATAAATGCAGCAGATTCTCACATAGCAGAGTATCAGTTCCCAGTAGCACATTGCCCAGAGCCCATTTCCTTGCTATCTGCTGTGCCAGTTCATGGTTCCCCAGGGAGCCACATATAATACAGTATTCACCACAGTTGCTGAGAAACCACACGATGACTGAGAAATATTTTGCAACATTAAACAATTTTTATTACTCTTAAATATAAGTAAGTCAGTCTAGACATCACACACAGAGTAATGCCAGTCTTCACATCAGCATCTAGATGAACATGGCATACTAGAACTACAAATGTTTTATGGTTATAAACATACAAATGTAATAAAATTATGTAAGGTATAAGGAGATTTGTAAAAACCAAATTTATACTTTCTGCTTCATTAAATAACTTCATTTAAAAGTAGATATTAATTTTTGACATTTTTAATTTGAATTTTTAACATTCAAAACAAATTTGGCAATCACACAAAAATGTTAAATTTTTCATTTGTTTTAATTTATATTTTATCAATATATTTCATTTGAATAATATAGATTGTTAACTAAATATAACTCATGTAACATCTGTTATATCTATAAAATTAGTGAGTTAGCTAAAATGAAAGCAAAAAAAAAACAAATTTTATGTGCCACACATGTAATCTATAAATTACACATACTTTACTATCTATTCAAATAGGTACAGAGCAACCATATATGTGAAATGAATTTTACATTTATTCTTACTTTGTCATTTTGGGCAAGACAGAAAGAGCATGTACATTTACTGTTAGCTTGAAATGTGACATTAAATCCTGCCCAGATGTCATGTGGGCCCTGAGTATTAAAGGGCTGCCTGGACACAGGGCCCCAGGACTCTAAGCCAGGGCATCAGGGTTTATTCAGCCAGGGGAGAGATCATCCCTTGAAACCAGAGCTGCGAACAGAAAAGACAGGCCTAGAAAGCTCAGAGAAGTAGCCCCCCATCCCGGGGGTATGTGAGACAAGCCCTGCAGATTCACGGAAACAGTCGGCAAGAATTTAAGGATGAGATGTAATTCCTAAACTGTCTGCAGAGATATCAACAGGAAAAATAGTCTTGAATGTCTTTCTCTGTGGCCTAATTTCTACTCTAAAACCATGCTGCTTGAAAAACTCTGGATTACATAAAGGAACAGAGAAGCACCACTCCCACTCAAAACTTCCAAAATAATATGCTTTGCAAACATTTGAACATATCTTAATTCTGCTGTAATAAGCAACTTAGTATCCAGAGAGCCACAGAGCAAAACCTACTGGAAAACCGACTTAGCACAGCCACACAAACTACAAGAAAGATTGTTGCAAGCATAAACCTTGCAAGGCCAGAGATTACTAAAGTTCGTGGGGTCTTGGCAGGACAGAGAACTAAACTACTACCTATAAGGTGACCCCCTTGGAGGCAATGAGTTCTTTTTTTTTTTTCATTTTTGAGACAGGGTCTCCCTTTGTAGTTTGGGCTGGCCCTGAACTCACTATGGAGCCCTGGCCAGCCTCAAACTCACAGCATTCCTCCTGCCTCTACCTCCAAGTGCTGGGATTACAGACATGAGCCACCACACCCAGCATTGTTGTATGTGGTTACCAGGGGTCGAACCCCAGGCCCTTGCACTTGCAAGGCAGGTGCCAGAACCCCTGAGCTAAATCCCTGGCCCAATAGGTTATTTCTAATACAAAGTAATCCCTTAAAAATTCCCAAGAAGTACTTGGGTAAGGCCCAGGCAACACTAAGGATGACAAAGCAAGAGTTTACAGGAAGACATGTAAAATCCAGTGGTGTACACAACAAGACACCCTTGGGAAATAGGCAGGCAAACATCCCACCACGCCAGAATGTGGGGCTGTGATGACTGTGAACAAGGCAAAGTCAGTCCAGGAAGGAAGGAGAGCAATGGGTAGCTCACCGTTTGTAGTAGCTGGAAGGGTGAGCAGACCTTCCACGCCACGAATCACAGACAGTCCGTGGCTCTTTTGGCCTTGTGTTCCTTCATATATTCCCCTGTAGGGAGGAAGTATGTGGATGACCTTGACTGACCATGCACATTGTGTTTGGTACAAAATATTCTCTAAGTCTCTACTTCTGAGAGAACCTAACTGAGCTGAAAGTGCACTGAAACCATCAGTAAACAAAATCAATAACACCTCACAGAGTGGCTTCCACTTATTTGATTTCTACAGAGAAGCAGCCCTTGAACTTTTGTCCTTATCGTATAAAACCAACCCCACTGCTTTCTGTAAGCACAACTCTCAAACCATTTCCAATTTGGAACTTTCTAGCTCACAAATCATTGTTTACTCAAACTCTTTAACATTTCACTGTGCATTGGTTCACCTTTTGAAGCACATTAGTAGCAAAACATGAAGTAAAACAAAAGTTGTCATAATTTTTATGAACCTGACAGCGGGGACTATCCAGCATTTGGCAAATTCTTTACAAAGAGCCACCATGGTAAACAGGGGTTCAGGCCGTCAGTCTCTGACGCATGCTCTCTTCTAAGCTGCTGCCCTGGAAAGTAGACACAGGGGTGTAGAAATGAATGTACATGGCTATGCAGCAATACTACCTTCATTTACAAATATTCGAGTTGTGAATTCTTTTGGAGGCAGGGTCTTGCTGTGTAGCCTAAGCTGGCCTGGAGTTCACAGTGATCTTCCTGCTTCAGCTTTCCAAGTGCTGCAATTACAGGCTTGCATCACCATGCCTGGCTGCAAACTATAATTCTATAAGCTTTCATATGTCACAAGATAATATTCTTTTGATTTTTTTTCAAACATTTAAAATGTGAAACTCATTCTCAGCCTGGCAGGAGGTAGTGACCAGACTTGGCTTATGAGCCAGAAAAGCCAAGTCATCCATGAGATAGGGAAGAACTTAACCATCCACTGTGTGGGAAAGAGGCCACAGGTGGGAGCAGAGCAGGGGCAGTAACCACTGTGTTTACAGCCCAGGGCTCGCATGGCTGGTGAGGTGAGCACAGGGGACAGGTCCTCTAGCAAGGCTGTGTTGGCACGTAAGGACAACCCCTACTGTCAGGACAATACAGTCATGTCTCAGCAGCCCCAGGAGAGTGAATCTGGGACTCCAACAGATAACAAAATCTGAGGACATTCAAATTCCTTCATAATAAAATAGTATTTGGTGTAACCTAAGTACACCCTCTCAAAGACTTTCCCAGTCATTTCTAGATTATTTAGAATACCTTATGCAATAGAAAACCTATGTAAGCTGTTGTTATACTGCATGGTTACAAGGACAAGAAAAATCCTTATGTGCTCAATCCAGCCACCAAAGGTTTTCACATATTCTCAGAACAAAGTCACTTGAATCCAAGAGTCTAGACCATGTGGGTACAGAGGGCTGACTAGACTTCCAGAGGGACAGGCAGTAATGAGAAGGGCCTCCAGCACAAAAGGGGAGCATCTCCTGAAGCTCAAGGCACAGGAGCTTGAGAACTAACAGAGACTAAAATGGGATGAGGACACGGCCCATCAAGTCGGCCTCACAGAGGATTCAGGTACCACCAGCGCAGATGGAGAAGCCACTCAGTCACCAGGCATGCTCACAGGCCATGTGTCACCCGATGTTCCAACTGACCTGAGTAGGGCCAAAGACAGGAAGACAAACACTGTCCTTGCCTCTGAGAGGTGCAGCACTTCTTATTTCTGCCAGCTTTTCAAGTCAAATCAAAAATTGGATAAGATCAAGCACGCAATTAAGTAGGGCAAGGAAAGTGATGGACTGACAGGTGTCTTTTGAGGATGAATCAGAGCATGAAACAATGATTAACAGGACAGTTTACAAGAACGATAGCAACATATAAGGACACTTGGTTTCATATCAACTTCCTGAATTCCTAGGGAATTTGAATCTTTAAGGCTCCAGAGTGTTCAGACAAGTAATTGAAGTGTATACCTACAAGGTCTCAAGTTCAGTAAGTCACTGGACTCTAACCGTAGACACTCAGAATGCCACTCTGGAAGGAGAGGAAATGGAAGGCTCGATTCTTCTAAGTTCCAGAAATACACTGGGCCAGCAAAATGGGAGGGACCTGGAAACTTTAAATATCTAGATGGCTCTCCAGATCTCTGAATACAGCAGAGTTGAAATGAGTGATATGAACCTTAGAAGCAAACTTATACCCCAGAGTGACTTGGAGTCCAGCTAGAATTAGGGAACAGACACTGATAACCTCAGATAACTGAGTCTAATACACAACTCACTGCACATGCAGGCAACTGATTCAAATGGCACCCCAACCCTTGGAAGAGAGATGCTGAGTTACTTAAACTTCATCCCAGAAGCCAAGCCTTGCTTGTCAACTAGTGGTCTTTATAGAACAAAGAGTTGTAGAAATTTATTAATAGGAAAATAGTCTAAATCTACAAAAATAGAAAATTAGCACTGGGAAGAACAAAAATGATATATAGTTGGCCCCCAATTTTCCAATCATGAAGCATTGCTTATTTATGGAAAAGAAAATAAGTACAAAGTCAGAAGGAAGTAGAAACAGAAAATTAGATGTGTTTGAGGAATTGTACCCCAAAGAAAATGTCTCTTCAGTACTACCAGTGTAAAGTTACAAATGATCAGGGAAAAGACAAAAGAACAAACTCTGAAACAGTGCAGAGTCATGCAAACTCAGAAAGCCAGACCACCTTCCGAAAAAGCAAACATTCCACTGAATAAGAACTGAAAACCCAGAAAGCCCCGAGAGTAGATCTCTACGGGAGTCCCAGTGAGTCCCTTCCCCATGTGCACACCGTGGTGTCGTGGGACACTGTGTCTGAGCTATACACGGCTGACAGCAGGTGCCGCCCCACATCCCTCGCAGCAAGCCATGTGTACATAGCCTCACTCGCAGCCCCACACCCACTGTCCTCTGCATGGGCCCCGGGGCCCTGGCCCATGGACCTCCGCTGCTGTCGTGGTCCACCTGTCTTGTGTTTGCATCATGAATATTCCCTAAACAAACAAATCTCACCTTGGTTCCACCTAAGACCCTGATGAAACAACTTAGCAGGTTTAGGCAAAGTGTTAAGTGTAAGTTTGTCTTTGTGTGACATCTATTTTTTTTGGAAAAGCCAAATCAGAAAATTACTTATCTAAAATACTAAATGAGTAAAAAACTACTCATAAAATTGGAGCTGAGTTTTGAAAGGTATTTAGGCTCTGCTAGTTTTCCTTGGCTACTGCAGCATGAGGAGATTTCTTAAACTGTTGAAACTAGGGAAAGCTTAGCAACAGCAATAACAACAACAACAACAACAACAAACAAGCAGACCACGCAAAAGTTCTGAAAAAACGCTTCTAAACAATCTTAAAGCTTTACAAATCAGTGAAAACTTCTCCCACGTAACAGATCATAATAAATATTACTTTTCTTTCCTCAGACTTTTACAGTTAATCAGAGAGCAGAGAAACCTTAATGGATAAATAAGTAGAAGTGTCTCCTTCCTCAGGAATTTGAGAAAAAAGTGAAAGCTGACAATATCAGCATGATTTCTAGGAGAAATTTTTGCTAAATCTGCTGAGATTCAAAGTTCCCATGGGTCACTGAGACCCTATCCCAGAGGGTTGGGCTTCTATACACACTGAGCTATAGATAGCATGCTGCATGCTGGCCAGGCACACGTGAGCACAAACAGAACCACAGGCCAACTGTGTAGATGAGGTACGAGCAACACAACCAGAATGCAGAAAACTCCTTGTGGGCTTTTTGTTTTTGAGGTGAAAACATGAAACAATTAACATAATTTTGCTCTGTGCTCAAATCAAAGAAGCAGATGTAAGACCAGGCCTCTCTCCCTGAATCAGCTGTCTTCTAGTCTCATCTCAGTCTTGTTTTTGAGGATGTTTACTATAACCACTGATAAGATGCTTCCGTTTCCTCAATAATAAAAAAGAAATGTGTAATGCTATTGTACCTAATTCATAAGTCTATTATGGAATAAATAGAATAATATATGTTAAGTACTTAGCAAAATATTTGAAGTAAAATAAGCACCTATTTAGAGGCAAGACATACTGTTATTATCTAAACCATCTCACAGGTGCATATGTGTTATTCCAGAAAGGAAATGAACTGTACCCCTTTGATGATTGAAAAAGTGTTTAATAATTGATTCCTAGGAGCAAGAACTATGGGCCCTTCTACATGTTTCAAAGATATACCTCTGAGAACTGAATTGCTTTGATTCCTCAAACCGGTTTCTTAAAACACAAGGTTCCACAATGCAAGAGTTGTCAAACTGAAATGTGAGAGCTGCACCCACTGTCACAGCGCCATCTTGTTCTGCCCAAGCCTTCTCCTGGAGCACACTTCTGATGCAGGTGTGCCGCAGGGAAGCCTGGGACAAATGTCCTCCTAGTATATTCTGAACACACAAGGCAGCTTATACAGCTGTTGCTGAGTAAAAGTAGTCCAAGAGGTCTAGGAGATGACTAGATTTTCAAACTGGAAATCAACACTACAGATCATTCCCAGAATCAACAGCATATGCCATCACCCCACAGCTTTCCCTCCATCACCTGCTCCCTCTCTGACCTAAAGGTTTCAGACACACCCAAATGCATTTCTGGGCTGAGTCGTGGATGTCAGAACATCTGTGGACTCAGATTGGCTTCAGAGTTGGGGATGTGCTGGTTATTCTGCTCAGACCTGAATTCCACATCCAGGTCAGCACAGGCAAAGTGCAAGCTGTGCAGAGAAGTTTGCTGTTAAAAGGAACAACTTATGACTGTTCTTAGCAGATATGAAGAGCTCAGTGGCAGTGGTGAGATTCTGTCGCGGGCTCCTCACCTCCCCACGTGGGCAGGATGCATGGAACAGAGGGAGCGCCCACCTCCCAAGCCGAGCCAGCTGTCTGCTTCCCAGCACTTCTCCTGCACCAAAGTGTCTTGAAAAATAAACAGGGAAGAACAATTATTCCCACCCCATCGAGCTGGGCTAAGGGTAAGATAAGACTACAGATTAAATGACTAAATCAAGAAAGCTGTCTCCATCACCGAGGGAAGAAGAGAATTGCACACCTGCAAGGCCATGTGGCAGGGAGGCTGGAGAATGGATCTGAGGGCTGTAGAGCCTGTGAATGCCCCATAGGGTAGATCAGCTGGGAAGCTATCCATGCTGCCCACTCAGAAAACCAGACATGGATATTCTACCCTTCTCTGGAATATGGCCTGGTCCCCATCACTTGTCCTCTAATGCATTTTTGTCCCTGTCCCTCACTACTTGTGATCAGGCAACTGTCCCCCTCACTCATTTGAAAGTGAGCTCCCTGAAGACAAGAACTTTGTCTTGTTCACTTGTCCCAGGGCCCCGAATAGCTTCTGCCATGTGGTGCACCCTGAGTAAACACATGAAAGACAAGGAAGGAGAAGAGAGGGTGGGAAGCAGTGGATCTGAAACACGCCATCTCGTAACATTCAGCGCACAGCAGACCTGGTCAGAGCCACACCGAGAGGATCGCCCCTTCACGGGAGTGCCCTCAGCTGACTCTTGTTGGCGGGCATCCAGTCAGAGCCCTGGCCCCATGATTTTAATGACTGAATTCCAGTCTCATAAAGCTGGAATTGGCCCCAAACCAATAATTTAAACATTACAAAGATTGTCAAGTATTTTGTTTGAATTTTTCCTGGTCAATTTTATTAAGGAGATACGCATTTTAGCCATTGATTTTGGTCTACTTTTTATGGCTTTTTATACGTCATATTTTTAATTACTGTGTTGCTGAGTAAAAAATTATTTTTGAAAGGTGAATGCAAGGTTGAGATAACTTCTCAAAGCTGCTTATGAAAATTATGGTATCCCACCAAAAGGAATTACTATTTTACCTGGAATTTCCTTGTGCTCCCAGTCCTCAGTCTGAACTCTATTAAGTTGCCTATTTATATACCACTTACAGTAAATCTTCCAGATTTCACCACTCACTAATCTAAACTTTGAACACCCACTGTATGCCTTTCAAGCTCGCCAGAAATTCAGTTACATTCTGGATTTTGGTGCTGTCTTGATTAAAAAGAAAAGCAAACTAACTTAGCTTTGAAGCAACCATAAAATTCAAGATCTTTCTTATGAGGATTAAAGAAAGAGTACTGACCAAGAGAAGCTTTTCCCTGATACATTCTGAAGAAATGAAAAGGTGATGGAAAGCAGAGAGAAGTCTTGGAATCTGAAGGAAGCACTATAAAAACAAGACAACACCGCACCCCACCTCATGCCACCATTCAGGGAAGTCTGCCTCATCTGGAGAGTACAAGATCTTGGAGGAAGGCGTGGATCACCACATTTGCGGTAAAAGTTAGGGTGGAGGAGAAAGGAACCTGACAATGAGCCAACCCAAAAGGCTAAGGCCAGCGCTGATGGAATTCGGGCCACCACGAGTGGAGGAGGTGAGATGGCAAGGCTGGTGCAGTATGGGAAAGTCCCAGAATGCCTGTCACACCTCGTCTGGATATGGCCCACAGCCCAAATCTTTCGTGGCACTGTCCTTCCAGCTCCCACCTTGTTCAAGCCAGCCCTGTGATGTCCTACATAGTGTTCTCCTTCAGAATGGCATCGAATGCTTCCATCTACTCCTTCTGCACAAGAAGAGTTCAGCTTCTGTGACAAGTAGGAAAAAAATCACTCTGAGACCAAATACGGAGATTCTTAGAATTGAAATGTACCTGATACCCTGGTTTAACATGGATGGCCCCTACTATGTGTGCTTTTTAAGGGTTACAATAGGCAGGATGTCCCCACTCAGAGGGACCCAGAAGGCCCAGCAAACAGAAAGCTCTGGGACTGTGGATACTTTCTGCCAAAGAGCAGCTGTGTCCTGCCCTGTCATATCCTATTGGTTGATCTTGGTTCACTGTCCTCAAAACGCTGGCCAAGGCTCTTCATCATAAGCCACTTTTAAGTTTCCTTACAACACAGTCCTTCAAAAAGTTTTCTAACAAGATCTAAGCCCTATAGCTGAGAAATGCAACTTCCTAGAAAATGCTTAATGTTCTATTTAATTTTTAAGGTTATTAGCAAGTTGAAGTTTCTAGTGACCTCCAGGTAAACATCCATGCTCACCTTAAGCATACATAAATATGCAACTACCACCACATCCTTATGAAGTACACAAATCTGAGGTCATAGGCACAGAACTGAACTTTCTTACAGCTTCAGCTGGTCTGTTGAAATTCCATCACACATCCTTTAGATCTCTAAAGGAACTTTAAGTCTCTCCAGGGATACTACGTACAGATTCCAGCAAGTCAGTCAACTCAACTAATGAGCAGTGACTTGACCACCTAAGTTTTCAGCTTTTCTCAGAGTTGTGATTCTGATGTGAATTCAGAATTGGTGCTGCTGATGTTGGAAGTAGCCCCTAGGCCAGGGGTTTAGTGTTTAGGCACTTGACAAGTTTACTCACTCATAGTATCTTCCCTGATTCCCCTTCTCCCTATTCTCCAACTTGTTATATACATTTTATTATATACTTTTCTTGTTGCAGGAACAAAATACGTGACACCCAAAGTTAAAGGAAGAAATATTTATTTCAGTTCACAGTTGATAGAGGTTTCAGTCCATAGTTGGCTGGCTCTAAGGCAGGGTGGCACATGGCAGAGCAGAACTTCAGAAGAGAAACAGTCCATGGCAAGCAGGCAGAAAATAGCAAAGTGGCAAGAGCAGCAGCAGCAGCAGCCTGCCTCTCTCCCTTTTATCCCTTTTAGGCTAACTCCTTTTTGGCTGGTGCCCTCTATACCCAGGGTGGGCCTTCCCATATCCACACCTAGAACTATGCTAAACTAACTAGTGAACTAACTTAGTAATCCCAACATCAAACAGATCCAGCCACCTCTGAAAAACCTCACCTCTGACTGCTTGAGGCTTTAGAGGGCCTCTAGATATCAGGGCTCTTCGCTGCTTTTGTTTGTTTATTTGTTTTGTTTTGGTTTGGTTTGGTTTGGTTTATTTTTCTGGTATGAGGGTTTGAACTCAGGACCTTGTGCTTTTGAGATGGTACAGCACCACTGAACTACATCCTTGGCTCTCCTAACTGTTTTGCATGTTTATTATGCAAGATACTATCTCACCATCTCTTCCAATCTACTCCCTTCCCATTCTGCAAAGTTTGTTGCAAATTTTTTTTAAAAATCATTCATAAAACTAAGCTTCTTTGATTCCTTGACCAAAATATATTTCTTCTTCTTATAAATCCCCCAAATTCTTTTTAATTCTTCTTTGGCATCCAAACTCCACACTGTATTGCAATATTTATGTGTTTGTCTCTTGAAATTGTGAACTCTTTGATGGCAGAGAATATATATTACTCACCTTTGAATCCCAGGAAACCTCTAGCTCAGTGTTTTTATATTTAGAAAATAATCCTTAAATGTCAGTGAGTGCATTCCTCCTACTCTGAGGCTCCTGGAAGGCCTTTGCCTGCTCACTCTCTTCCTCAGAAAATCTAACCTGGCTGGCTGGGCTTGACTCCTTCCTCCTCCTGTGCAGCTGTGTTGTCGCAATTCCATCACTGTGTTCGAGGTAAGCCTGGTCCAGGACTCCATTCTGAAGGTGCTAGAGGCACTCAAGGACCTCAACAGTGAGGCCTGCTGAGACATCAGCAGAGCAACATGAACCTGCAGGGCCCAGACTCATCCCACATCATCTTGGTGAGGCTCATGCTTTGCTCTGAAGAATTCCACAAGTCCTGCTGCAACTGCAATCTGGCCACAGGTGTGTATCTCACCAGCATGTCCAAAATCTTAAAATGTGATGGCAATGCAGATGTCATTACCTTAAGAGTCAAAGATAACACAGACACCCTGACACTAGTGTTTGAAGCATCAAATCAGGAGGAAGTATCTGACTATGAAATGAAGTTTGTGGACTCAGATGTTGAACAACTTGGAATTCCAGAGCAAGAATATAGTTGTGTGGTAAAGGTACCTTCTGGTGAGTTTGCTAAGACCTCAGTTACATCTGAAATGCAATTGTGCTATCATGCACAAAAGATAGAGTGAAATTTTCTGCAAGTGGAGAACTTGAAATGGCAACATTAAGTTGTCACAAACTAGTAATGTAGACAAAGAAGAAGAGCTGTTACTTGGAGATAGATGAGCCTATTCAGCTAACTTTTGCACTGATCTACCTGAACTTCTTTACAAAAGCCACTCCATTCTTTGCTACAGTAACAGTGTATCTGGGGGTGCATGGCTTGTAGTAAAGGATAAAATTACTGATATGAAACATTTACAGTACTGTTTGGCTCCCAAAGTGAGAGATGAAAAAGCATCTGAGGTGACTGCTTCTGAAATTCCAGCACACACTAGTCTTTTCTGTCACCAAGTGTGTTCTTGAGTACACACACAGATACTATTTTCAGTAAATAACCCATTGTTTTCCTCTATTCTATACATTGGCTTCAAGAGGTCTAGAGTTACCTTAGAAATACTGCCTCACTTAAATATTCCTGATAATTTTCATAGTACAAGGGCTTGACTCTGTTTTTAAATTTAGTTATTTGCATTTGAAAACAAAAGTCATTGATTCATTGTTGGCCAATAATCATCTTTAAAAAAAAATACCTAAAAAATTTCCAGACTATTAGACCTATTTAAAAATACTCAGTTGTAATTTTTAAGGTTATAAGATTATCATTTGTTAAAGAAGTTGCCAGTCACTGAGGATTTCTTGAGAATTATGAAGTATGGCATGAACATTTTAATCTTATTGTGTGTACATTTAAGAGTACATTTACTTATTAGTAAATCCATAGAAATTTAAGCAAGTAAATTAATGTCCAAAGACTCTATGAAACAAAAATTCTACACCCTGAACTGTATTACTTTCCAGAGAATTGAGAATGTATGAAAGCTGCGCCTGTGCTGCCGATTCCTAGTCCGAGATAAAGCTCTATAATGTGGAACAGGTGGTTTTAAAATATACCTTTTAGTCCAGCCAGATTACTCTTTCTGTTACGATTGCTGGCCCCTCTTTTTAAGATACCATATTCCTAACCACAGTAGGATCCTTCCTTCCTTCAGACATACATACATATACATACATATATGTGCATATATGTATACATATGTATGTATGTATATATGTACATATGTGTGTGTATATATATATAGATATATAGATATATATAGATATATATATATATCCTACTTTAAGTGTGACCAAGACTGTAACAATCACAATGGGGAAAAAAGCAATCACACTGCTGAGATCTGAATTTATCCCCCAAACTCAATGAGAGTATTAAGAGATAGGGCTCTGGGAAAGTGACTGAGTCAGTGTAAGAGCCTCCACTGATGTGATTAATACCTGCAGATCGGGGCTCAAAAGAGTGTGCTTGGCCCCATGTTAAGGAAGGAGCTGCAAGGCACCATCTTGAACAGAGAGCTATCATTAGACCCTGAGTAAAATTCCTACATACCAGCATCTTCTCTAGGACTTCTCAGCCTCCAGAACTGCAAAAATTGTTTTCATTATTTATATATTTCTCATAAGGTCTCTTGTTCCAGCAGAAGAAACAGACTAAGACAAGCTTATGTTAAAGTGTGTAATAAAATATAAAACATAGTAATCAAGTCAGTTATATAGCTTGTAATAATATAAAAAGATGCTATGGATAAAATGGTAGAGTGTATTTCACACAATACATGAATAACTAACTCAAATAAACCACACATCTCAATATAAAAGCTTAAATTATGAAACTTTTGGAAGAAAACACTGAAGTAAATCTTCATGATCTTGGACTAGTCAGTGATATTACAGTTATGAATCAAAAGCACAAATGGTAAAAGAGAAGATCGATATAGTAGACATCACCCAAATTAACAAATTTTATGCTTCAAAGGACACCATCAAGAAAGCGAAAAATAACCCTAGACAAGGACAAAAATACTTACTAATCATTTATCTGGTAAATGACACCCACATGGAATATATTAAAAACTCAATAATACATCAGTTCAGTATTGTCTCATCCACTCATACAATTTCAGTTGCTTGAAATGGCCAAAAATACAACATGGAAAATTCCAGAAATAAACAATCCCTAAGTTTTGAATTGTATGGTGCTCTGAGAGATATGATGGAATCATGTTGTCCCACTCTTTCTTGGCTGACAGACAAACTGCCCCTTTCAGACTATCCCTGCTGCCTATACCAACTTCCCACTAATCACTCAGTAGACTTCCTAGTTATCAGATTGAATGTCATCTTACTGCACTGTTTACTCTCAGGCCTTATTTTACTTAATAATGGTCTCAACATCAAAGAGTACTGATGTTGACAATTCAATATGCCAAAGAAGCCATAATGTGCTTCCTTTAAGCAAAGAGATGAATGTTCTCAAAAGAAGGAAAAACAGTCATGTGCTGGGACTGCTAAGCTCCACGGTGAGGATGCATCTTCTTTCCATAAAATTGTGAGAAACAAAACAAGAAATTTGGGTTAATTTTGCTGTCACTCCTCAAACTGAAAAAATTATAGCCATAGTGAATGAAAAGTGCTTTGTTAAGAAGGAAAAAGCATTATATCTGTTGGTAAAAAACACTAGGAAAATAATTCCCACTGATAGCATGTTGCTCCAAACAGCATGAAGCCTATGCAAAGACTTCAGCAAGGAATCCCCCAAACAAGCAATACCAAGCCACGCACTGCAATTGAAGGGAACAATCAAGTCTAGGTTGGGATTGATAAATACAAAGCGAATACAGAGGTCACATCTGACAATGAAGAAACTGCTGTCACCTTTTCAGCAAAGCTAAAGAAGTTGTTAAGAACAGAGGATACCATTCAAAGCAAATCTGCAACTGCAATGAGACCATATTCTTCTGGAAGATGTTCTATAGAACTTATATTCATAAAAATGCAAAGGACGCACCAGGGCCTAAAACGCAGAAGGACAGATTAACTCTGGTTCTACACAGCATGGCTGCAGGGCTTATGACAATGCAAGGAATCAAGCACACTGAAGGATCTATATATGCTTAACAAGAAAAGCAAAGATTACATTTTGAAAGACATCACATTCACATAACATTTTTCAGCATTTGTTAAAACTGTTCTATTTTATTGTTAGTACTTATTAACATTTCACAGTGCTTAATTTAAAAATTAAATTATGATAAGTTATGTCAATATAGTAAATATAGATGGTGTACTAACTATTGTTTCAGCCATCTACTAAGCATCTGAGAAGGCACCCCCCAAGATAAGAGAGGATTACTGTAACAACACATACCACAACATGAATAACTCCCAAAATAAATTATGTTCCACGAATGAAGCTGGTTACCAAAGACCACATATTATAGGACTCTATTTATATAAAATTTCCAGAAGAGTCAAATACATAGAAATAGAAAGCAGACCTACTAATCATTTAAACTGAAATTGAGATATCTCCTTTTTTGTAAATCCTTTCTTGACCCAGGGTGGCATCCTACCCATGTCTTAGGTCATGTACCCTAATTATTGAATAGAGTATAAATTCTATGAAGACAAATTTACACTTGCGTCTTTTGATCTCTATTGGATCCTCACACCTAGAACATGGCTGGCATATATTTAGAGTTAATATGTATGTGTTACGTGATGGAAGGACTAAATCTGATTACACATCTTTCCCTTTCTCCTTCAGTAAGCAGTGTTCTTCATGGAAAAAGATTTTATCCACTCATCCTCAAGCCCATCTACCTACAGAAGTACAAGGCCTGGCATACAGAACATACTCAATAATCATGGGGTAAATGAATGAGTGAAAGAAATGGAAGGACTAAAACTGACCCCCACCTTTGAAGAGTTTAACATTACTCAGAACCAAATAGCCAGAACTTGAACCTCACAGACATCTCTGGGATCAAGCAAGCCTCCTCAAGTTTTCTGAGGGGAAACCAACTTCAGAATGGTTAGCAAATCTAAGCAGTCTTTAATTTATGAAGAGTATTTATAAGATTAGGCCTCATATAGCCTCCTGATACCCTCTAGGAACTTCTAGGAGAATGGCCAACTGATAGGCATTTAAAAGGCATTATCTCTTCTGAAATGTAATTTAAAGAAAATATTTCGACCAAATTTGTAAAATGAAAATGAAAAATAGTCTCCCAGGTACAAATGGATAGTGTCCAAAATGGGAAATATGATTAATAACACTAAAGAAGAGGTCAGGAACATGTTAGAATCTCAGATTACAAAAGGAATAGAATCTGTTTAACAGATTCAAACAGAGTTCCAGGAGATGAAAAACTCCAGTGAAAGGGTGTGAAATAGGATGAATAAATGTGAAGACCAAAAATCAGACTTAGAAGACAGCATTGCAGCCAGTGAGCAGGAAAGGAACAAATTATGGAAAATAGCAAGAGACCATGAGAAATCAATCCAGCAGCTACTAGATGACACAAAGAAGAATAACGCAAGACCAATTGGAAGCCAGGTGTGTAGCTCAAGTGTTACTGTGCCTCTCTTGGAAGAACAAGGTCCCAAGTTCAATCCCCGACACCACCAAAAAACAAAAGACTGACTGAAGTCAGTGAAAAGAAAAAAGGACACATTGCAAAAGATATTTTAAAAAGCTGTTCACAGATGTAATGGCAGAAAATGTCACAGAAAAAGATAAAGAACTTGACATACAGATAAGTGAGGCATATAGGACTCTAAGTGGCCATGTTTAAAAAATAAAAACTATACCAAGGCATATAATAATCAAGGTTTAAGAAACCCAAAAAAAGAATGAAATATTAAAAACCATTAGAGAAAAGAAACAAATATGTACAAAGAACAGCCCATCAGAATCACAGCAAACTTTTCAAAGCAAACACTCAAATCAAGGAGAGCCTGGAGTAAAGTATTTCAAACCCTAAAATAAAACAGTCTCTAACCTAGACTGATGTACCCTGCAAAACTATCCTTCAAAATCAATGGGAAAATAAGATATTTCCATGACAAAGAATACCTGAAAAACTTCAGAAATACAAAACCTGCACTCCACCCAGGCATTTAGCTCAAGTGGTACTGTGCCTACCTTGAACACACAAGGACCCAAGTTCAATCCCTGGTACCACAACAAAAGAAAACAACAACAACAACAAAAGAACAACAAACCTGTACTCCAAAAAAGGCTAAATAGTATCCTAGAAAAAGACAATGATGTCACAATTCCATGAGACTCACCAGAGTGAACTCATTGGACAAAGCAAGAAACTGAATGGAAAGGGAGAAAAGCAAAGAATAAAAGAGCCAAGGATAGGAGGACATCATGACAGGGCTAAATAGTACATATCAGTTATATCCATAAATGTATAAGAAACACACCTGATAAATATATAAGAAACACACCTGATTGAGAAAGAAATCCATAGACTAAAAGTAAAAGGATGGAAAACAATTCTCCATGTCATATGAAACCACAAAAAGCAGGAGTGGTTATCTTATTAGCAGATAAAGTAGATATCTAACTAAAACTAATTCAGAGAGAAAAAGAAGGACACTATATCATCATACAGAGAACAATCCAAGAGAAAAAGATGACATTCATAAATATTTATGCACCAAATATATAAAACAAATATTACTGGACATGAAAAGACAGATAAACACTAATACAATAGTAGTGGAATCTTAAATAACACCCTGTCACAAATAGACATATCGACTGGACAAAAAATCAATAATGAAATACTTCAAGTGAACCAAAACTTTAAACAAATGGACTTAACAGATGTTTACAAAGATTTCATCCTACAAAGTCAGAATATATATTCTTCTCAGCTGTTCTTGAGTCATTCTCTAAAATAGACAACATGCTGCTTCTTATAGCATGTTTAAGTAAGTGCAAAGCAATTAAATTTATCCTCTGTATACTGTCAGACCATTGTGCCTTGAAATTGGAGCTGAATAGCAAAAGAAATTCCAAGAACCTCACAAACACATGAAAATTGAAGAACACTCTCCTGAGCAACCAAAGGAGCACAGAAGAAATTAAGCAGTTTCTGCAAATAAATGAAAATGACAGAACAACATACAGGAATTTATGGAACATGATGAAAGCAGTTCTACAACAAAATTCATAGCAGTGAATAGCCATACTAGGAAAACACAGCAATCTCAAATAAACAACCTAATGTTGAACCTCAAACTACTAGAAAAAGAGGAGCAAGATAAACCCAAATCTCATAAAAGGGAGGAAATTATAAGAAATAGGGCAGAAATTAATGAAATGCAGACTAAGAGAAGAATACTAAAAAATCAACAAATTGAAGAGTAGGTTTTTTTAAAGAATAAATAAAATTGACAAACCCTTAGCCAACCTTACCACAAAAAGGAAGGAAAACACTCAAATCCATGCATGCTAGAATGAAAAGGGGGAAATCACCACAGATCCATCAGAAATTCAAAGATAATAACACTACTTTGAGAATATATACTCCAGTAAGATGGAAAATACAGAAGAATTGGATAGATTCCCAGACACGCATGAACTTCTAAAGTTGAATGAAGAAGATATAAAAATGCTATACATCCCAATATCAATATGTGAAATTGAAAGTGTAAATTAAAATCTAAGACAAAGAAAAGTCAAGGTCCTGATCGCTTTGCTGCTGAATTCTACAAGACTTTTAGAGAAGAGCTAATGCCACCACTTCTCAAACTCTTTAACAAAATCAAAAGGGAAGCACTACTTCCAAATTCATTCCTGGATACAATCCAGGAATTGAATTAGAAGACAGCATTGCAGCCAGTGAGCAGGAAAGGAATAAATTATGGATCAATCCATAATTATCTCATAATCCATAATTGATAATAATATCAATCATTATATTGATTCCAAAAGCAGAGAAAGACCCAATGGAAAAAAAAAAAAAAGAACTACAGGCTAAACTTCCTAATGAACACTGATGCAAAAATCTTCAATAAGATACTAGCAAACAGAATACAGAGAATCATCAAGAAGATCATACACACTGATCAAGTTGGATTCATCCCAGCGTTGCAAGGATGATTCAACAAACACAAATCAATAAATGTAGCACACTACATTAACAGACTCAAGGACAAAAACCAAATGGTCATCTCAACAGATACAGGAAGAACATTTCACAAAATCCAATTCTTGATTAAAACCATTCTTGATTAAAACCCCACAGAAAATTGGAACAGATGGTCTTTATCTCAAACTGATAAAAGCCATTTATGAGAAATAAACAACCAGCAGCTACTAGATGACTAGATGGTCAAAAACTGAAACCTTTCATGCTAAGATGAGGAACAAAACAGGGATGTCTACTATCACCTCTCTTATTCAATATAACTTTGGAAACATTGCCCACTGCAACTAGATAAGAGAAAGAAATAAGAATAAACATAGGTAAAGAAGGTCCTGAGTTCAATCCCGAGTAACCACATACTCCAATGCCAGGCGTGGTGAGTCATGCTCACCAGCAATCAGTACCACACACCACAGTGTCAGGTGTGGTGGCTCACACCTGTAATCCCAGCACTTAGGAGGCAGAGGCAGGAGAATTGCTGTGAGTTCAAAGCCAGTCTGAACTACAAAGCAAGACCCTGTCTCAAAAAAAAAAAAATGGCTGCCATGAAATCAACCAACAACAAATGTTGGCAAGGCTGTGGGAAGAAAGGAACCCTTCTCCACTGATGGTGAAAATATAGACTAGTATAATCACTGTGGAGATTCCTCAAAAAACTATGATTAGAGATCCCATTTGATGCTGGTATTCCCCTGCTACATATACACATGAAAGAATCAAGAGAGTCATAACACAGTCACATATGTGCACCCATTTTATAGCATCTCTGTCTGTGACAGCTAAATCTTGGAAACAATCCAAAAGTCCATCAACAGGAGGTTGGATAAAGAAGATGTGAGTTTTTTAACAAAATGGAGTATTAAACATAAAGAATGATAAATTAATCATTTATTTTCAAATGGATGTACCTTGAGGACATCATTCTAAATGAAATAAATAGGCCACAGATGTGTAAATACTGTATATTTTCTCTCATATGAAAAACTGAAGGTGTAAATGAATGCCAAAATAGATAGTGTGAAATATGCAGATAATGGGCAAAAGAAAAAGGGAAAGGGTGGGTAGGGAAAAGTAAAGAAGGGGTAGAAAAAATTTGATAGTAAAAAGAAAGAAAACAATGTTTATATATAGGGATTGGAGGTGGGAGGAAGTTAGGGGAATGGAGCAAAAATAAGAATCAAGGTGTGTCATGTACAGGTACAAATTCTCAATGTGGAATGTGATCATAGTGTATGTATAAAATGTACCAAAGTAATCCATATAAAAAAAAGGGCTTTCTGTGGAACATAAGAGGGAAATTTCCAAAAGACTACAGGTACCTGACAAGAGAACAAAACAAGACTACTGACACTATGTTCTTATAGCTCTTAAGGAAATATGGTCCATTATAAATAGCTTGTGAAAGGTTTTCTTCTCCAAAGTGTAGAAAAGCTTAATGGTAGAATGATGACTAAGTTATAGATATGTTCAATTATTCTTTATCCTCATTAAAAAGCATCCTCTTGGAACAAAGACTTGAACTGAACTTGACATGAGGGACCTTATTTATAATGGCATAAATATATTTGGAGCCACAGGGCAAACCAGGGCCCAGCACTAAAGCTCCCTTGTGGTAACCATCTCAAGTAGTTCAATAACCAAACAAGCCAAGTTGAGATCTCCATGGACCCACCATTCAATTGGGAATAGTTCATACTGCAGGAGAGAGGTGCCACCTGTGGCCCCAGAAGTGGATGCCAAGCTCCATGAGAAGGAGGAAATGGAAAAGCAGAGGCACAATTTGCTGAGTTACATGTGCGAGTATCTCCTGGGCCAGGACATGATGCTGGGGTGACAGCCCTGGTACATCCCCCTGAGGATGAAAGACTAGAGGATTTTCACCATGTGTCAAATCTGACTAGATATAGGCACAAGAGAATGAACCTCAAAATGTGCTTTTAACCCATGTACAGCAAGATAAACTCATAAGGCACTTTAATATCTCATAACTAAAAATACTAATCCCTGATCTCTTCACATAGTTTCATGCCAACAAATCCCTTGTATCTGATTCCCCAACCCACTTGGGTCTCATTTAAATCAGTGTTTCTTCAGAAACTAACTACAAGTTGATCTCCTTTTGTTTTTCTTTTGTAGACAACTACGTGACTTCTTGGTTATTTTTAAGACTAACATTTTACTTGTGTGTACATTATTGACCTTGTTATCTTCTATCTTGCTTAAAAGGCTATTAGTATGTAGTCCAGAGGCATTTTCCCCCAGGAAGACAAGAAAAAAGAGTAGGAGTAAAGCAACTGAAATTTCACATTTTCTGTTGCTGGTCAAAATATGTGGGCCATGCATGTGAACTGGGAACCCTGGAAAAATATGCTCACAAAGCCAGATCAAAAACTGAGACTATAAATTTAATTCCAGACTCTGCACTCCTTATTTAACTCATTCTATTATCATTACCTACAATTAACCTGACACCACAGATTGTTTCTCTTCTGTGGTCACTGACTCTGCCCATCTTCCTTTTGCCTCTAAGACCCTGCAGGACCAGCTTCCATCCCTGACCCTGTTGGCAGACCTACATACTGCATTAAGAAAGCAAAGAAAAAGTGTCAAGGCAAGGGCCAAGTTTCTGGGTGGTAGAATCTGCTCCTTACAGGGCTCACAGTCTAAGTGGGTTATTCTTGGGTATATTTAGTTTAATAGACCTAATGGCACAAAAGCATCACATTTTTATTCAAACATCAAAAATATATATCATCAGGGCCGGGGAGTTAGCTCAGTGGTTCTGGCGCCTGTCTCGCAAGCGCAAGGACCCGGGTTCGATTCCCCGGTAACCACATAACAATACTGGGTGTGGTGACCCACACCCAGCAGCAACCAGTACCACATACCACAGTGCCGGGCGTGGTAGCTCATGCCTGTAATCCCAGCACTCGGGAGGCAGAGGCAGGAGGATTGTGATGTGAGTTGGAGGCTGAGCTCAGGGCCAGCCTGAACCACAAAGCGAGACCCTGTCTCCAAAAACCTAAAAAAAAAAAATATATATATATATATATATATATATATATATATATATATCATCTAAAATCTTGGAAAAAATAAATATCTAAATGTTTGAGGAGGTAAATTTTTGCCTCCTGCAGTTCTGTTCTTAATTACAGATCATACTGGAAACCCAAACCATATTGTACAAAGTAGAAGAGAAAAATGGCCCCCAAAGATGTCCAACTTGCTAATTCTCAGATCCTGTAAATATATTACATTACACAGTACTAGGGAATTAAGGAAACAGATGAAATTAAGAGTGCTGATCAAATAGGAAGACTACCCTGGACTATTCCAGTGCAATCACAAGGTGTTTAAATGTGGAAGAGCCAGGCAGAAGAGCTAGTGTTAGAATGAAGTAGTACAAGGAGAACTCACCTGTCATGGCTGCCTCAGAAGATGGAGGAAAAGTGTGAAGGATGACAGCTTCCCAAAGTTGAGAAAGGAGACGTTGTCATCCGGGACCTTGGAAACCAAAAGATTCCCACTACCTTCTTGATTTTAGCCAAGTATGACCAATGCCGGGTTTCTAGTATACAGAAATGGAAGTTAATAATCTTGTATTGCTTTAAACTACTAAGCCTGTGATAATTTGTTACAGCAGCAACTAGAAAATTAATAGGTAGAGTAATTTAATCTATAAAGTAAAGCACATTGTGAGAAATATTTAAAAAGTAGTGACATCTCAAATTCCATCTTGGTTCTTGAGACTATTGATACAGCTGCTTTTGATAGTAAAAACTTCAAGAATATGGTGGTTGTTCCTCTTAACTTTCTCCCTTTCTTCCTCCTCATCCTTTCCAGCTTCACTTTCTATGTTACTGTGAGCTGTAATTAAAGGTTAAGTTGAAAGACCACAAAATGGAAAGCTGTTATGAGTGGTTCTCTCAAATTTCCTCCCCCTCGGGAAGCAGAGCCATGGGAGTGCTTTTCTGGTTTGACCTAGTTAATTTTCTGTTCATTTGTGTCCTTTGAATCCTGTATTTTGAATGTACAGTGTAATGACCACCTTCTATTTTTAAAAATTTGTTAACTGTGTTTTTGGATTAAAGCAAAATATGAGCTCTTAGTATTAAAGTTTCTTTTAATGAAAAAAAAAGGATTTTTAAGGACAATTAAAAACATAATTTTTCTAAACCTTTCCAACTTTGTTGAGTATAGTTTTGAGTTTTTGTTCTAAGTATACAGCTGTTAATAAATCAAATGTACATTTAAGAAGTTAAGGCTAAGAATATCTCATTGGACACACATCTGCAAAAGTAATTAAAAAATTTATTAACAGTTTTTTCTCCATAGGTTTTTATTCTTCACATTTACTGTGCCTTTAACTAAAGTCTTCTTCACTTGATTACACCCTCAAAAAGTGTTTTTATATTTCTCAAGTCTCATGTCAAGTTTCATGCTTAAAACAAAAAATTTAGTCCTCAGCAAAAAATAAAAAAATTCACTTCCCGAAATAAAAACAGCTAAGAAACATATGAAGAAATATTCAACATCACTAGTCATTCAAGAGATGCAAATGAAAACAACATTAAGATTTCATCTCACTCCACAAATAATGGATGCTATCTCAGAATCAGCCAGCAACAAATGTTGGCGAGGCTACGGAAAAGAAGGAACACTTCTCCACAGTTGGTGGAAATGTAGACTCATACAACCCCTGTGGAGATCATTTTGGAGATTCCTCAAAAAGCTAGGACTGGAGATCCCATTTGACCTAGCCATTGCTCTGCTAGGTATATACACCAAAGAATTCAAAGATTCATATCACAGTAACATATGTGCATCCATGTTTATAGCAGCTCAGTTTGTGATTGTTAAATCTTGGAAACAACCAAAATGTTCATCAACTGAAGACTGGATAAAAAAAGCTGTGGTTCTTCTACAGAATGGAGTATTATTCTGCCAAAAAAAATGATAAGTTTAAATCATTTATACTTAAGTGGACATACCTTGAGGACATCTTCATAAGTGAAATAAATAGGTCACAGGTGTGTAAATATTGCATCTTTTCTCTGATATGAGAAAAATAAAGATGTAAATGAGTTCTAGAATGTATGTTATATATTGTGAAATAGAAAATACTCAAAGCAAAATGGGGTGAAGGGGGAAAAATAATGATATTATAATAAAAAATAAAGGAAACAAAATTTATGTATATAGAGAATGGGGGTGGTAGGGCCGGTAGGGCTACGGGGAAAAATGTGAATTAAGTTGTGTCGTATATTGGTACAAATCCTCATTGTTGAGTGCAATCATGATGCATATATGTAATGTACCAATAAAGATTTTTTTAATTACTTCCTGACTTAGTCAAAAGAAGTTGTCAATAACGTATTATCTTTCAATGACCAAGAAATAAGCAATGGATACAAGATCACTCCTCAAACTGCAGCATGCAGGTAGACTGTAGGTGTGTGGGTATGATGGAGGCCGCAGCAGAAGGAGCACAGAGGGTTCAGCTCTGAGACGGCCGATGATGGCTTCTGGCTCAGGACAGGTACACAGAGCAGCTCGCACTGGTGTCCTGTGAGGCCGCAGGGCAGGGATCATGCCGTGGGACAGGAAGTCCCAGAGCTGAGCTGCGGCTGCAGTAGGTGCCCAGCAGGCTCAGAAGTGGAAGGGAGCCAGGAAAATCCTGACGTGTCTCCAGAAGGAAGACGTTAGAATGCAGACATGGTCAAGTTGAGGCAGGAGAAAGAATTCGAGTGGACATTTTTAAATGGGGGCTTATAAATAAGACTGTGGAGTTCCGATAGAACGCGATGGCGTCCTATTCTAACCAATGAGAATGGCCACTGTGGATAAGTAACCTTCAGAAGGAAAAGGTGTGCTGGCTTCACTAGATGAGTCCCATGCTCACTTAGCCCGCCCCTTGGCCTGTGAGACGAGGCCCGCAAGGATGGCAGGGCTAGCATGATCGCGAGCAGACTCAGCCAGGCCCAGGCAGAGGAGGGCACAGCTGGAAGATCGGCTCATTATTGCAGCCTTCTCAGGAATGTGTCCTGATGTTCAGGCTTGGAGGGTCCTAACCAGAAATTGAAAGCTAATTATATTCTTTTTCTTGAGGTTTCTAGACAGAGCAGAAATTGCATTTGCAAAATAAGATGTCACAAAATGCCAATGGTAAGGAGGAAATGACTCCCCTGCCTTGCCTTCTATCCAAACGTTCCTCCTTCAGATGAATGTCTTGCTTTGTGAAAAACACTATGCAGATAATCCCTAACTTAACAATGGTTTAATGTATGATTTTTCACATAAGTGTAACCAGACAAGCATTCTTGTTTTTTGTGTTCAGTACAATACTAAGTCATTACATGAGATAGCAACACTTTTTTATAAAACATATTTTATATTAAACTGTTTTGCCCACTGTAGGCATTTAAGGTTGGTTAGGCTGGGCTCCCATGCATAATAGGTTAAGTGTGTTGCATGCATTTTTGCTCACATTTTCAATTTAGGATGGTTTTATAGAGACATAACCCCATTGTAAGTCTATGAGTACCTGCATCCATAGAAGTTAACCTCATGTAGTAACAGGAAATCATTTTGTGTAAAAGAGGAATAGAAAGATTAATAGACCATCAAAGATGTGCCTGAGCACCCAAAACTAATTAACAAGGACTAAAGAAACTGTAGATTCACCTGCTTGGAGCTGCAGAAGGGGCAGGACAGGCAGAAATTTAGTGCAATTTAAGTCAGGAAAGGATTGGCTGGCGGGATTGCAGCTACATATTTTCACAGTGAGATGCCATATAGCCGGCCTTGTAAGACCCTGCATGGAGCACAGAGCTGAGAGGATTTGAGATTCAGCAGCAGCAGTTTTCCTTTGAAATGGTTTCTCCTGCACTATTCAAAAGCTCATTCTTCTCCTGTGTGTTTGTTTTGTGATTCTGAACTCTAGCTATTTTCTTTCTTGCTGTTTGTCGGTCCCAGACTTCTACTAATTTACAACACTTTAGTTTCCTGCATTTGGGTTCAGTTTTACTACATGATAAATATTTACACGTTTTATTAACAATCTCAGTAAACGTGACCCATCATGTTAAACTTTAAATCACGCACACACACACACACACACACACACACACACACACACACACACACACTTTTTTTTTCTGGTACTGGGAGATGAAACTCAGGTCCTCTACACTAATTTATATCTCCAGCCCTTTTTCAGTTTTTATTTTTAGACAAAATCATGCCAAGTCCCTAAATCGTCCAGACTGTGCTGAAACTTGCCATCCTCCTGCCCGAGTCTTCCAGAGTGTAGGCATTATAGACAGGTGTCACTACACCCAGTTTAACCTCATCTGTCCATATAGGAATCAATGTGGAATCTACTAGGATGAATCTTTGTTTTTAGACATTTTTACTTTTATTTCCAGTATAGTAAAGGGGGAAATGGGGAAAGCTAGATTTATATGTAATAAATGTGTAACAAGGTTTATATGAACAATTTAAGTATGAAGTTAACCATCTTCAGGGACACCCTCTTAGAACACCAAGATGGGAAAGCTCTGAACCCAGGATTCACATAAGAAAAAGTGCCTCTCCTGAAATACCGCGACCAGCTGTCTTTTGGATTCAAAGCCAGGGGCACGGACAGGGCACACCTAGAGTCTGGCTTTACCAACCATTGTCTATCAGGCCTTGGGTGGGCAATATCATCTGTCCCCCTTCTGGTGCCTTCGTCCTGCTTATCTCTGAAACTGGGTTTTTAAAACCTTTGTCCTGGGCCGGGGAGTTAGCTCAGTGGTTCCGGTGCCTGTCTTGCAAGCACAAGGGCCCGGGTTCGATTCCCCGGTAACCACATAACAATACTGGGTGTGGAGACCCACGCCCAGCAGCAACCAGTACCACATACCACAGTGCCGGGCGTGGTGGCTCACGCCTGTAATCCCAGCACTCGGGAGGCAGAGGCAAGAAGACTGCTGTGAAGTGAGTTGGAGGCTGAGCTCAGGGCCAGCCTGAACCACAAAGCGAGACCCTGTCTCAAAAAAAACCTAAAAAAAAAAACCTTTGTCCTGAGGTTCAGTGAGACTACACATATACATAAAAATCCTATATACGTGTAACATTTAACACAGTGCTGAAAAAGTGTTAGTCCCCAGCTGTAGCAGTACCAAGAATAATATAGTAGTGCCCTGAAATAAGTTATTACAACAATTAAGCAGCGCTCCAAACACCAGATGATGAGCCTGCCCTCGTCAGGCAGAGTTCTGAGTCACACTAACCCAGAGTGAACAGTAAGTATGGTCTTGGCCTCTTCTGGGCTTTCTTCTGGCAACCTGGCCCCCAGCTCTCAGATTCTGCATTTTCTCCAGAGATATGCCCAGCTCTGTTGCTCACCACTGGGCCATGAGTTATTCCAGTGACAGCATGTGGAGAAGAACCCACACAGCTCGACAGAGTCCAGTTCATCAGGTGCGTCTACATCTGGGAAGAATTTCTCGGGTCATTCACCCAGTATGACTAAGGACATGCCTTAGATTCAGGGTACCAAATCTAGGAGGGAAGTATGAAAACATGAGAAAGCCTGAGGGGGAATTTGGAGGAGACTGACTTACTCTCACACCAGATTCCCGACAAGATTGGAGATCAAGCACATTGCATTAAAAATGATTTTTGAAAGAATATATCTGCCCTGAGAGCATCGCTATTAGTAACTAACTGCATTGCAAAAGCTAATAAGCTCTACTGGTGAAGAGTTGATCCTTCCTGTTCCTAGGGATACTTTTCTGTAAAATTTTAGGAGAGGCTGTAGTTAAAAAGTGGCATGTGTTTCACTTTCGGCTAGCACAAGTAGAAAAATTGATGAAACAGCAGAAACTATTGAGATGCAATTGTTAGAGTGAACAAGTCCTCGTAGTATACGATCCAGGTTGACAACTTGATTCATATTTACATGGTAACAACACCTTTTTCAAGAAGATGTGCATGTTACATAAACTTGTTACTGACCAATCTCACAGCTGCAGAACTTTCATGTTACTGAACCAGTCCTTTAGTATTGCCATATGTGTGGACAGAGTGGCCGCCATGACTGGCTTAGTCTGATTTCACTCCGTGGATCAAAGACCTAACTTTTAGGGTGAGTCTGCACCCTGTACCATCCATGGAGAAATGCTGGTTAGAAAAAAATATCAACTAAGCTTAATGATGGTAGGCAGAATGTGACCAAAATTATCAGTTGTCCTTGAGTCTAGTCTCTCCACACAGCTCCGTGAGGAGTTGGACACAGAGCACACATGTCCTGTGTTACACACTGACTGAGATGGTTTCTAAAGGCACACCACTGGCCAGAGTTTTTGAGTTATTTTGAGAGCTGTTTCAGAGATTTCTTTCAGAAAAATGATCCCCCTTGAAGCACATTTCAGTGACAGAGAACGGGTCCCAACACTTGCTTAGTCATGTGACACATTCAGCTTGCCCGACCAATTCAATTCGCCACTTCAGGAGAGTCAGAATGGAATTATGAGGGCAGTGAACAGTGGGACTTTTGACATGTTTCAACTACTTGCACAGATATTATTTTTTAAGAGACTGACCTGGAGCCTTCTTTCTCCCAGTGGGTGCATGATTGCCAATCTCAACTTTCAGAAGAGTTTGAGCCTTATTTCCCAAGCATAAAAAAACCCTGAAGTAGGCAGGAATGAATCTGGAACCCCTCCATGAATAAACAAGGTCAATTAGCTGGGTCCATCCAAAAGAGAAGCAACTGTTTCAGACTACAAATGACAGCGGCCATGAGGCTGTTTGAGATAACTAAATTGCCATGCATTCCTCATGAAAGTCAAGGCAGGAGATTTGGAGATTACCATAAGAGCACTGGAAAGCTTTCTTCCACTTTCAACATCCTATCTTTGTAAGCAGGATTTTCTGAAGTGATCCCAAACAAAATGAGATTCCTGAGTAGACAGGAAATAAGCAACACACTTCCGTTATCTCCGCTGCCGCCCCTCTCACTCCCAGATGAGACCATCTGATTGCAGGGAAGCAGACTTCGGGATCCCACCAATTCTGCATTACAGTGAGTTTTATATATCATATGAATATATATTATATATTACAATGTAATTATAATAAAAATAAAGTACACAATGAAAGTGACTCACCCAAATCATCCCAAGACCACCCTCTTGCCCCATCTATGGAAAAATTGTCTTCCGCAAAACCAGTCCTCAGTGACAGAAAGTTTGGAGGTAGCCCACTCATCAGACAAATCACCCTTCACAACAAAGCCAACACTCAGCTGTTGATGTCCTGCTCCGTGTTCCGGAAACTACCACCAAGGGCATGAGTAGAGGGGATTCTGTCCCTTTGATCTGACCTGAAGAGCAGGACATCCTGTTCAGAGTCCCAGGAGCAAAGGGGCTGAGGGCAGTGAGGATAGATGTATTCCTATTTGTTAACTCTGCAGTCAATTACAATTAAGTCTACGTATGGTCAAAATGTAGCAAAGTTTTGATAAACGTATCAAACTATCAGCTAACACTGATGGAGCAAGCCAGGCAGCTGCCACAGCAAGTGGAGACAAAACTTGTGTGAGTCCTGCCACAGTCGCTTCCCAGTTCTGTGACTCCTGGAGCAAGTGACCCAGGAAGATGGCCAGTGCGTGTGAGTTCGCTGAGATCGGTGGAGACAGAATGTCTAGAACACAGTGCTTGGAGCGCTCATCGCTTTTCCTCCACTGAACCAAACCGGAAGTCAAACCGGTCATTTGTTTGGCTCAAGTCCCCAGTGTCAACCCAAAGGTACCAGCACCTAAAAGCTTGTCATTTTGCCCCCGACATGGCTCAGCCTCTCTCCTAATTCCTCACATTATGGTGATGTTTTCTGGTTTGTATGTTTGACTAAATCTAACTCAGCCTATAACGGCATATAATTTAAGAAACTAGTATTTAATAAGCACCGGCACCAGCCAAACTGTTATTAAGAGTGAATCACTGGAAACCTTTGTTTTCCACTATTTGGAGTTCAGATTGGAATAGTCAGGCATAAATAACACTCAGTACACAAGGCTTTAGCCCAGAAGAGATTTCTTTCCCCTGAAAATTGAGGACAAACTATTTGGCTGTTTTAAAAATCTAAAAATAAATACTGCTTACTGGTTCCAAATGCTGTTTGTGGTAGAATGACTCCAAAACCATTGCAGTTTGGAAACAAGTTACATTTAAATGGCAAGCAATTAGGCCACAAAAGGGTCTAATTGATTTTTCTATTTTAAAAAACAAAATTAAAAGTGAAGTATTTTGATTTTTAAAAAATCAACAACTGCATCGTAAATTCTTATGCATTTTCATAAGGATATTAGTAACCTAGGTGGGGCCCAAGAGATGAGCTTCTCAGCCACAGAAAATGACCCAACCAACCACAAAACTGTACCAAACATTTCAGAAATCAGCATGTTGCATTTACTCAAATGAGTGTTCAAGAATAAAAATTAGGGTGAGATCCGGCATGGGGCATTTTACACAGTGCTGAACCAATAAATTGAACAAATGGTTTCTGTCTGCTAGAAGCTTTCCAATGAGGAAGAACGAAATTTAAAACATGGATTAAACAAATATAAATTAAATAGTAAGGCAATGAAGTAATTTAAGTGTGTTTTGAAAACACCCCATTCTAAGCTGAGATAGAAAGTTTGCTTAACCACAGATTCATGCAAGACTATGCCCTTCCCAGACCCTCTGATCCCAAATACACTAAATCACAAGTCTGGTCAGAGGTGGCCCAACCCTTCCCCATTCTTCGTCCTTTCTTCCAGCCTGAGAACCCAGAACTGCTGTGGTAGTAACTACGTGCACCCTCCTCATCCCAGTCTTGCCTTCCCCCAAAACCTTTTTTCATTTTCTCAGTCAAATATGGTTCCTGACTCTCTTAACACAAGCTTAGAAGCTCTCCGTGGCCATCAGCAAGACTCTAGGTCCTCAGCAGTGTTCCCAGGTGCTGTGTGGACAGCTCTCCACTCCCATCCTCGTTGGAGCCCCTTGCTTCCTCCATGCAAGCACCGAATCCACCCTGGCCACATCCCACATATCCTGGCTTCAATCTGGAGAGCAGCCTTGTCCTGCTCCCCACGTCCCTCTCCCAGCTCCTTCTGGAGTCTGGCGTCCTCTGTGCTGTGAAGCTTTCCCCGTGCCTCAGAGATCTGAGCCACCTTCTCTCTGCCACCCTTGCAGTTATAAGGCCTCTAACAATGTACTAAACTAAAAACCAAGTAGAGGCCACTAGAGTGGGTGCTAAGGCCAAGGCCACACAGGTCTTGCAACAATGTCTGCAGTGGGTACTAGGGGATGGAGCCGCACCAAAACAAAGTCCAGGTGCCTGAGCCTTAGGCTTCCATACTCAGTAAACAGAAGATTACCTCCATCACTAATGCTACGTACACAAACACCATGCTACACCTCATATCACACACACACACACACACACACACACACACACACACACACACACACGTAAACACCACACCTTCCCATTCACCACCCTGTTAGCCTATCCTACACATAGATACATATACAGTGCACTCCAAAATCTTACCTTACCTCCTCCTTTGTTCCATCCAACCCAACAGACTTTCACACTAACTTCTCAAATAGTCTTCAGGTTCCCCGAGGGCTGGAACTCATCCTAACACTCTCCCAACCCCCAACACATAGCTATTTGATTCATAATTCATTTCCTCATTAAAATTGCCTTCCCATATTTGAAGAGAGCTACAAAATGAAGAGTTCCTTCTCAGTGATGTCTTAGGAAAAGTGAAAGAACAGATTAAGTTTCTCATCTAAATTCACTGTATTTCAGACACTGAACATGTTGCTTGACTGATACGCTCCTGACCCAGCCTTTGCAAACCAGTAACAGAAGAAAACAAAAGACATGAATCAAGATGTGATACTGCTAGAAGGCTGAGAACATTCAGATGGCTCCTACAATTTATATAAACTGTAGTTTCTAAGTTATGTCCCCTGTCTCACTACTATCTTATTGATAGTAGTGTCTTCTACTCTTGAGTGTCTTCTCAACAGCTCCATACTGACCATAGAACAGGAGTTATCATCTCTACTTTATAGATTCACAAAAGAAGCCAAGAGAGGCAGGTCTGAGAGTAATACACATGCATGCCACCGACATCTTTTTTTAAAACAAAGAAATAGAATTCATGTGAAAGATTTTTTTAAATTGTCAATGATTCCAGAGGCTCATATCCTGGTTGAACCAAGTGATAGTGAAAACAGATTTCTGCGAAGAATTTGCTTCTGAAGAATGATAGCTTGAATGGAAACACGCGTCAGTAATTCAGTGAGTAACTCTGTAGGCTGCCATCAAAACCTTAATGTCAAGTTTGCTTTGAGGATAAATAGGTCAAAAGATTTATCCTCCATAAATCTGGAGACCACTCACTGGGCAGCAATCCAAGACTATTGTCAGGCAGAACAAGTTGGGATATTGCATGAAAATAAACTGTCTCTATGGCCACTGTGTGTGTGTGTGTGTGTGTGTGTGTGTGTGTGTGTGCGCGCGTGTCCTTATCTCTGTCTCTGCCTCTCTACTTGTCTCTATCTCTGACTCTGTCTCTCTCTCTGTCTATCTCTCTATCTCTGTTTCTGTCTCTGTCTCTATCTCTCTCTGTCTCTGTCTCTGTCTCTTTCTCTCTGTCTCTCTGTGTCTCTCGGAACTTGGGCCCTTCCTAGAAATCCCTTTGAGGAGAGAGCTCCAGGAGTAACTGCTTGCTAACTGAGGCCAGAACCTGAGTTAAATGCACCTAAAAAGGCACTTCACTGAGTGTCTTGGGACAAGGATGGAGCCACAGGAGCCAAGCTCTGCCTCCCAGAATCAGGGTCTGGCAATCAACTTCCAGGACAAAGGACCCGCAGCCGCTGCCCTGCTACTAAGAAAAGGAGTAAAATTAAAGAGCTGAATGGGGCAAGGCAAGAGTGAAAGGGCAGCCCAAAGCAAAGAGGTAGGAGGATGTCCTGTGGGTTGACCACAAAAAGAAAGGAAAGCATCTCACCAACCTGTTCCCATTTATAAGTGTTTCCAAATGGAAGCTGCAAATAAAAGCCAGAACAAACATTTTAACTTCCTTCTGATTCTATCAAACTCTATAGATAATGTCTCGGCAGTTTGCAGGCTAGGACAAACTGTTAAGTGCATTATTGTGTTATCCTATCCAAGTCACTTTTTCCCCAAAAAAATTATTCTTTCCTTAAGTGGTCCAGCTGTTTGTCTTGGATAGAAGTGAACTGAAACGCGTCTTCCTCGAAAGAGCAAGCACGCTAGAGTGACACCTAGAGGATCTCGGGGCTTACTGCAGCCCCGCTCATTTTTCTGGAATTTTTTGTTGCAGGTCTTGGTGGTGAAGGAAAAGTCGTTTTCTCCACAAGATGGCACGTGACACCTCCAGCCTCTAGAAATGAATGGAGTATATGATACGCACAATAGCTATAGTTTCTGTTTCTACGTTTTGCACCCTTTTGCTATTGTCTGTCTAAGGGAGAGCTTCAAGTCTGGCTAGGGCACGTGAACCGTGTGCCTGTCTCCTGAGCCTAACGGTTGAGACTTGTCTCCCTGCAGACTCGGAGACCCTTAGGGGTTTGAGCACACTCGCTCCCGGGCGAGTGTCAGCGGCCATCTTGACAGCCCCACCCCTCTTGTCTCTCATCCATGGCCTCAACTTCGCCCATAGCTAATGCCATATAGACCACCCACTCACAAAGTGCTCTTATTAGACAAAACCCTAGGTTAAACCAATAGACCTTCCCCTCCTCCCAGCCTTCACCCCGCCCTGTGACCCTTTGCTATATATTTGACTCTAAAGCTTGAATAAATCAGAGTTCCAAACTTTCTCCAGTGACTGACTTTCTCTGTGACTGACTCTGCGCCTCACCCTCTCCGGCCAGGAAAGCCTCGCAAAGACAAAACCAGCATCTGTCAGACTCTTCCTTCACTCCCTTCTCTAAGTAGTGACCACAGAGAAATCTTAGAGAAGGGCACCTGTGTCCGTGAGAGCCTGGGGCTATGACAACAGCCATGTTGACAGAAGTAGAAGTTAGAAACAGAAAAGTTGTGTTTTACATAGTAAGTAAGAAATAATGATGATAGTAATAGAGGTAACTACCAAATCTAGGGTCCAGTGTTTTGGCCAGCAAACTACTCGAAATTAAATAGAAGCAATTAACCATAGGCCAAAAATCTTTATACACCAAGCCACATATACATACATTGATCAGAAAAGTGCTCAAAACTCAATTTATATTTAAATGTGTCTTTTAACTGATATATAAAAGCATAAATATTGCACAGATTGATGAATATCATGCAATATTTCAAAGCATGTGCTATACACTGCATAACATTTAAATCAGGCTACATAGCTCCTCATTTATCATTTTTATAGTGAAAAACATTCAAAATCCTTTCCTCAAGCTCTTTGAAGTACCCAGCATGTTATCTATGACCAGCCTGTGCAAGAGCGCAGCGGAACTCCTTGCATCTGTCTGTCATCTCTATCTCCTGTCACCTTCCCTCATCCCTCCAGCCCAGCGCCCTCCACAGCCTCTTGTCACCACCACTGCATTGCCCTGTCCATGAGATCAGTGTTTAAATTTCTGCTGTGAATGACATCATGCACTGCGTGTCTTTCGGTACCTGGTTTATTTCACTGATGATAACCTCCAGGTCCCTTCACACTGCACCAGATTACAAGGTTCAGTTCTTTTTGTAGCTGAATAGTATTCCTCAAAATTTTTTAAAGCAGGCAGAAGAGAGCAGCTGACAATTAGCAAAAGGGTAAGCACAAAACAATAATAAACAGTTGGAAATGTCTGATCTTACCAAGTAATGAAACACTTCAGAGGGTACGGTGCTTCACACATCAGATTTGTAAACACTTTTTTATCCCTAATAACCAATGCTGATTCTGTCCCAGGAGCATGAGGAAAAAGGCTGCAGAAGAATAGGGCATCAGGGCCGAGCATCTGGCCCAGGCAGACCCAAAGCCTTCGAAGTGCGAAGCCTGCCCTAGCAACTCCACACCCAGGGATCCATTGCAAAGAGACCATCTAAAGTGTAGAAAGAGGTTTTTTGTTGCTTTATTTAATAAATACATACAGATTTTTACTATGTAATAAGCTAAGTTCTCTAAAATCATGGCATAATATTATTTCCATTTTCCATTTTCCTAGAAAAGGAAGCACAAAGAATTAATAATTCACTCAAGCTCTCACAAAGCCCCTTGAGTCCAGACAGTAGACCCCACCCCTCTGCA